>BQNB010069958.1:0-33307 GCA_026074375.1 Tanacetum coccineum
TCTTATGGTAAAGATGTGTTTTTGCTTTCTCATGCAAAATATGTTGCTTGTTATGCTTTATCTAGAGATTCTAAGGTAAAAGCGCCTTTTTCGCTACCCCCGTAGTAGGAAAATCTAAGAATTTAGGAGCTACTTTTGTAGTTGCGAAATCTAGATTAAGTGTTGGTAACCTCCTAACAACAACAATAAGGTCTCTAGTGCGTTTCCACTATCTCCTTATTCTAGTCAAAGTAGGAGTAGTATTCGTGTTCAATCTAAATCTAACACACCGGTTAGCACTTAGAAATGGGTAGCCAAACTGTCCACTCTTCCATTTGCATTTGTTTCATGTGATGCAGGTGATCCAGCTTATCCTTTGGATTGTTGATAGCGGATGCTCGAAGCATATGACTGGCAATCTTCAACTGCTAAGAAATTTCGTTGAGAAATTCATGGGAACATTTTGCTTCGGGAATGATCATTTCGCTGCAATAACTGGATATGGAGATTATGTTCAAGGCAATCTCACGATATGTCATTGATTGCAGTTTAGATACACTATAAAAAATATATATAAAATAAAATACTTCAAAGAGCAATTAAGAAAATTCCCTAAGGAAAATTCACTCTCAAAAATATATATAATATAATATATAATACGTATATTTAACCGGGTAAATATGATCACCCGGGTCGTTTCCTCAACGACTAGTGAAATTGAAACCTCGTTTAAGCTTGGATTATGATTTGAGTAAGAAAATAGATGATCTGATGATCTATGACTACTAAATAAAAAGCAACAATTAAAATTAAAAATTAAAAGCAATTTAAACAATTAAACAAATACGGAAAACAAATAAAACACGACGATTAAGCAAATAGACTAAAATTAAACCCTAAGATTGCAAACTAATTTTCTACACCTAAATTAGGATAAAAGAAAATTTTAAGAAAAATAAAAATATTTTTTAGATTATTTTTGAATTTTTTATCAATTAAAAACTATTTAATTCTAATTAAATCCTAAAAAAATAGAAAATAATTGAAATTATATTTTTCCTAAGTAAAATAAGTAAAAAGAAAATTTTAGAAAAAGGAATTACTATTTTTGGCTTTTTAGATTAAAAGATATGATTTTTCTAAAATTTAAACTAATTAAAAACTATAAAAATAATAAAACTATTAAAAATAAAGTCCTAAAAATTTTATAAAAATTTACACTAAATAAAGAAAAAGTGCAGAAATTTTATAAAAATAAAAGCCCTAATTTTTACTCTTTAATTAAAGTCTAATTAAACTAATTGAAACTAAACCCTAATTATTAATTAAAATATTAAAACTAATTAAAACTTAACTAAGATTTAATAAAAGGACTAACAGTGCAATTACTAAAAGGACTAATGAAGTAAAACTCTTAACAGACAAAGGATTAACTGAGTTAACAAAGAAATTTAAGAATTACAAAAATAGTCCCTGAGGACCTAACCCGACTACAAGCAAAATCCAATTATAAGCTCAAATTCTAAAAGTGCTTATCACTAAAAACTTGAAAGAGCAAAGTTGTAAAGGAAGCTAGTGGGAACAAAATTAATAAAAGCTACTTGGGCTGAAAATAACAAATAAGCTCAATAAGAGCTTATTTTTGAACTGATCTCAGAAAGGAGGGCTTAACCCTTGGTTTTACTTATTAAGCTCTAAAAAGCTTATTTTTAGCTCAAAATTAAAAAGGAAAGGCATTCTAAAAAGCTTATATGATGCTTAAGCTATTTCAGAAAAGAAACTAGAGCTAGAAATCCTTTTAAGCAACTGAAATTGAGCATGAACTAAGCAAACTCTGAAATCCAAAGTAATAAGCAAAAATCCAAATAAGCTAAAATCCTTAAAAAGCTAAACTAGACTCTAAAACTTTAAGGACTTATTAAACTACTTATAATCTATCTATATAAGCTATAAAATCTAGACTCATAAGCTAAATTAACAAATTAAGAGCCTGAAATTCCTAAGTACTGTTTTTGGCTTTTGAGGTTTTTTTAGTGACTTTTGACAGCAAAACTAAGTAACGCTAATAAGCTAGAAAGTGAATTTTAAGACCTAATTTAACTTAAGCTATGCCTAAGCTATAATATATATGAAAATAAGAACCTAATCCCTACAATTATAAACTAAATTTAGCTCAAAAGTTCAGCAGTACTAACCTCAGTTAGTACTGCTGGTGCAAATTGCAATTTGCACAAAACTCAAATGCAAGTTTCCTTAAGGGAAAACCTGTTTACTACATACTCTATTGAGTATGTTAAAACACAAGTGCAAGCACAAACTAAGCCTAAAAAGATTGATTCAAATTTTAGCAAACAAAGCAAAGGAAGAAGTCTCTCCTGGTGTAGGAACTTAAATATGAGCCATAAACTGAATTTTAGCTAAATCTAATCCCTCAAATTAACTCAAATCCTAAACAAATGTGATAATCTAACCAATCAACATGAAAAAAACAAATTTCTTTTGACTTTTAGAGGTCAAACAGTACTAAACCAAAACACCCATTTATACTAAGGACAGATTCAAAAGAGCTTATGAGTTGAAAACTAATTAACAAGACTTGAATACCAGATGAAATCTAGCTTATAACTAACTTAATAAACATGATTAATCAACTAAATAAGCAATAATCAAAGATCTACTCCATTTTCTACTATTTTTAATCACAAAATACTTTTGACTTTTAGTAGTCAAACAACATAAATCCAAACACTCCTCAAGCATTTAGACAGTCTTAGAGATTTGAAAACTAATGAACAAGTACTTGATACCAGATAATAAACTACCTTAAACTAGCTTAATGAACATTAATCAATAGCTGAAAATGCTAAGATCTAAGATCTACACTAACTTTAACTAATATTTTTGGCTTTTTATAGTTTTATGACAGAATTGAAAATACTAAATTTTATAACTAATAAGCTAAAAACAAATGTAAACTAATAACTAATAAGCACAAATAAAGAAAAATAAGCAGAAATAAGCAACTATTTTAAGCAATTAAGTAAATCTAAACTAATAAGCAATATAACAATTATTTAAGCTAGAAATTAAAGGCAAAAGGAATTTTAAAAGGAACCTTACTTATGTGCTTCCAGCTAACAGAAAACTAGGCCTTAAATAAGCCTTAATCAACAGCTGCTGCTAATTTAGAAAAAGCCAGTGTTGTGTCCTTGAGAGCCCTTCCCTTCTTTATGACTTAAAATCAAATTCGGTGATTAAGTTTGTTGTGAGATGGTATGTAAATTTATATCCTTGTCGGCTCTCCTTCTAAAAAGCACATAATCTAAAAGCAAAGTAAAAAAATAACGTAAGCTATTTTTAGGGATTAAATGAAGGTTAGTGATCTGAAATTAAACTCTCATAATAAGCTTATATACTTATAAGGAGCTTTTGAGTAAGCTTATGTCAGCTTTTAATCAAGAGTAAAAGAAAATAAAGCTTAAATGAAAACTTGTAAACAATTGAGACAGATTATTTAAAAACAAAACATTAATTTCATTAACTAAAAACTTGATTACATGATGTTCAAAAATAAGAAATTACAAAAAAATTATCCTAAACTATTAAGCTACTCCTACTCCTAGATGGTGAAATGTGTGTAATAAGTGAGGGCTTTAATATAGCCTTGGCTGAAAGGTTCTAGGCCTGCTTCATTGCCCACGTCTCATTCAATCAAATCCACTCATTCCTTCAATCATTAAGAAGCAATCCACATCCGTTGGATCACAAATGTATCACACGGATTGCCTAAGCAGGCAATCCTTGAGTGACACATTTGTGCTTCTTAATGTGAGTGAGTGAAGATTAAATTTGAGCTTTCTTGGCTTTCATTTGTGCTTGGGCCATCCACTGACGTGTCATTGCCTTGAGAGTAAGCTAATGAGGATCATGATTTGACTAATCTAACATTGCCTTTACATAAACGAGCTCTTGAATTGTCCATTTTAGCCATCAATTTAGAAAAACCCCATGTTTAACCCCATGGTAAACCTTGGGACGAAGGGTGAATAGTGCCACCCATTTGGCGCCTAAATTTTAACTGAATAAGTTATTTTTAGTTGGAAGTTTGGCCAAATTGCACAAATGGCCCCTCTCATTTGTTTCCCTCTTTTGTAGTGTAAAAGGAGGTTTTAAAATTGTAAGAATAGCCCTTGTGGTTTATTAAAAAGGAGAAATGGGCTAGTATAGTGGGCTTTGTAATGGGCTTTTTGGATTTTTGGATCCGGATAGGGTATTTAGGGTTTTTTAAAGGCCCATTAAGGTTTTCTGGGCCCAATAAGGGATTCTAAGGCCCATTAAGAGATGAGGGGTCATTTTTGGCTTTTTGTGAAAGTTGAAGGACTGGATTTGGATTATTGTGAGGTTTTGTCTTGTAGTGGTTTACTGCTGTTGACCATGTTGACTGGATTTGACTGCGGTCTTTGACTTCCTGGCTTCAGCTTTTCATTCTTTGGCTTCTTTTTGTACTCTTCTGATTCTCGTGTCCGTGCTTGCTCGTTTTTTGACTATTTTCTTGTGATTTTTAATATATCCGTACCTGTACACACAGAACATAAATACAAGCATATTTTGGCCATTTTTGATCTGTTTTGGGTTTAATTGGGTTATTTTAGGTACAAACAGATATGTGTATTCTACACTTATCATGGTTTTACCACTGTTCACCCATCTTCTACCCTTTTCACCCAGGGTCAATTCAAAGGGCGTTTACCAATTAGGGGCCAAAAAGGACAATTCAAGAGATCAAGTACATGATGGCAGGGTTAAAACGTCACTTAAGCCTCTCATTGGCCAATACCCAAAAAGGAATGACACGTTGGATTGAAGGAAGCACAAAGGAAATGGTAATTTACACTTGATACACTCTCAAAAGAAGCACAAAGTGTCTCAATCAAGGATTGCCAAGCTGGCAATCCGTGTGAGATAAGATGTGATCCAAGATTGCTCTTCCAATCATTGAGAGGATGTACGGACAAGATTGGGGAAGCCATATCTGCCCCAAGAGGCCTAGAAGATTCAGAAGATGGCTATAAATAGCCCTTCACTCCTCACACACATTTATCTTTTTCTTTACCTAGTTTTTAGCTTTTAGATTTTTAAGTAATTTAGCTTAAGTTTTAAGTTTTTAGTAAATTTAATTTTCAGTTAAAAGTTTGTAATTCTATTTTCAAGTAATGTAATCAGACTTTTTAGTTAATGAAATTTAATCTTCTTTAATAAATTGTCAAAGAGTTCTCTATAAGCTCTAGTGTTAGTATAAGCGGATTCATAAGCTCTTATAAGCTTATGATTGAGCTACATTGTTCATTTAATCAACTGAAACCTTTAAAATCAGCTTAAAACCTTGGCTATTTGGATAAAAGGCTTATGGAAGGGAAACTAGCAAAGGATGAGTTTCCAAGGACTTTTACTGGCTTATCAATGAAAAAGCCAGAGCTGATTGATAAGCCTCTTTGAGCATTATGCTATGTTTAGCTAAAGCACACTATAAGTATCTCAGTTATTCCCTTGACTTTAATATTTCTAGCTTATTTGCTTAATTAGCTTATCAAGTTGCTTATAGTAGCTTAACTGTGCTTATCATATGTCCTTTATGCGTGTTAAAGGTAAGCTTTCAAAATTCTGTTTTTGATTTTTATAGATTAAAAATAATTTCTCATTTTGCTCTTTAAATCTGTCATAAAATCAATAAAAGCCAAAAATAGTTAGCATAATTTGTAGATCTTAGTTTCTAGCTTTTCTATTTGTTTAAATAAGCTTATTAGGTTAGTTATAAGCTACTAGTTATCTGGTATTAAGGTTTTGTTAACTAGATTTTAAATCAGAAGCTAATATGAAATCTGTCTAAGTATAAAAGGGGTGTTTGGATTAATGCAGTTTGACCTCTTAAAGTCAAACTGAATTGTGCAAATTATTTTGGTTAGTTTGATATTCAAATTTGATTAGGTTTTGAGCAGGTTGGTAGGATTAGTTTAAGTTTAACAACATTTTGAGGCTTAAAACCTTTGTTCCTGCACCAGGGGACTTTTTCATTGTTCTTAGCTTGTTAAAAGTTTAACCAAGACTTCATAGGATTAAATCTTGTTTGTGTGGTGTTTAAACACACTCATTGAGTGTGTCTAATGCAGGTTTGACATACTTGGTCACCTGCATTTTTGTTTTGCACCTTTGCAAATTGCACCAGCAGTAGTAACAACAGTTACTACTGCTGTCCCTTTTCATTTGCTCTTAAGCTAGTTTAACTAGGTTTTAGGTTTTAAAATTGAATAAGCTTTTAGTTTAGATATAGGATAAGATAGTTTAAAACTTGTTTTCAATTTCTAGCTTATTACTTAGGATTAATTTAGCCTTAAAAGTTCATCAAAAATCTCAAAAAGCCAAAAACAGTATTAACTAGAACACTAGCTTTTAAATTTTGATTTCTAGCTTTTAGATTTTGTTTTTATGATTTTGATTAATAGTTTATAAGTAGATAGACAAGTCTTCAAAAGCTTAGAATCTGAAATAGCTTATTGATATAGATAGCTTATTAAGTTTTTAAGCATTGAGTTTTCTTTGCTGAGTTGCCTCCTAATCAAGAATTTAGATAGTTAAATGTGTTATTTGGATTATTAGCTTATCAAAATTAGATTCTCCACACCATAAGCTTTCTTAAACAGCTTTTGTTTTTAAAATTGAGCTTATAATGAGTAGTGTGGAAGCTATTAAGTGAGAAGTAGTTTTTAGAGCTCAAAAGCCCATTTACTGAAAACAGCTTTTTCATAAGCTCTTTAAGAGCTTATTTTTGAGTTTTAGCTTATAGTTCTTTTATAAAGATCTTAAAAAGTCTCCAATACCAACTTTTGTCTTAAGTTTTTCATAAAAACCAAAAAAAGGAAGTGAAGTCGGAGCGGGGGTGAGCAAGGACACGAACCCTCGACCTCACATACCATCAACCTTTATAACCACACTCAAGAGTAAACACACACACACCCACTCCTTACCGTTGTGCCCTTGGGTCTTTTTCATAAGACCCTTTCACACTTAATTTCTTATAGTCGTTTTGGCCAATAAGCCTTATAAGCTGTCAAAGCTTATTTCATGGCTTATTTAAGTAATCTGAGAAACTCGGTTTATTTTTCCTAAGGATTTAAATAGTTTAAGCAGTTTCTAGTAATTTTTTCTAGAATTTATAGAGTTCGTTTAGAAATTTAATCAATTATTTTCATTAAAAACTTTAAAAAACATAAAAAATAGAAAAATAAACAAAAAAAATATAAATCTTTTTTGAGAAAATTTTCTTTTATCACTAAGACGTAGGAAAATTAGTTCGACTCTCGTAAGTTTGTTTTTGAGGAAATTTAGCTTTTAGGGCACGGTTTTCAATTCCCGTTATAAGTTTGTGATTTCTTCAAATTTTATTCGTTAAGCTTTCAATTTTTGCAAATACCCAGTTATTTTTTACTCATAGAATTGATTTAATTCTAATTCTAATAGGTTAAGGTGCGAATAAGAGTTAATTTTTTTCATTTCCGTTTTTCCGTCGCGAGTTTAGTATTTTCTTGCATTTAAAGTTTTTAATTGTTTTTAGTCATAGAAAATCAATAAAAAGTAAAAATCAATCATAACATTGTCCAAACGAAATCGAGGTATCATTCACATTTCTTTTAGGGATACGACCCTGTAATCACTTACCGTTAAACCTATTATATTATATATTTTTGTGTTTAAGAAGATGCATTAATCTTTGTCCTCAAGATTATTTATAAATTTCTATAATTACTTTGATATATTAGTATATAAAGTGAAATTATGGCTGCAATCAGACTCAAAAAACCAGAAAATAGAATAGGGAGAACACAAGAATGTTGTGCCAGTTGAAGACAAAACTACTTCTAATGCATTGGTGACTTATGAAAGGTTATGGTTATATTGGAGTGATCAACAGAAGAAGGTCCAACAAACTGCACTAATAGCTTACTCTTCTACAAGTTCTAACTCTGAGGGCAATCTACAAATGGATTTATAGGATCAATGAGTGATTGATAGTGGATGTCCAAGGCACTGAACAGGAACATGTTCCTATCTTACAACTATGAAGAGATTAATGAGATATGTTACCTTTAGAGGTAACCCCAAAGAGGAAAAATCACAAGGAAAAGTACAATCAAACTGTAATTAGAGTTTGAGAATGTGTATTTTGTAAGAGAGTTAAAGTTTAACCTCTTTAGTGTCTCACAAATGTGTTACAAAAAGAATAGTTTTCTCTTTAATGACACTGAATGTATTGTTTTATCTCCAAACTTTAAGTTAACTGATGAAAGTCATGTTTTACTTAAAGTTCCTACAAAGAACAATATGTATAGTATTGATTTAAAGAATATTGTTCCTAAAGAGTCTGACTTGTCCTCTTGCAAAAGCCACCTCTGATTAATCTAAACTAATTGGCATAAGAGGATTGGACACAGAAATAAAAAATATGAATATAATTAAAATTCCAAAACTATTAAATAAACTGGTTAAGGGAAATCTTGTAAGAGGTTTACCTTTAAAACTTTTTGAAAATAATCAAACCTGTGCTGCTTGTCAAAAGGGAAAGCAACATAGAGCTTCTTGTAAATCCAAAACTGTAAGTTCAATCAGCCAACCTTTACATATGTTGCACATGGATTTGTTTGGTCCAACATGTGTAAAAAGCTTAATGAAAAAGATGTATTGCCTAGTTGTCACAGATGATTACGTAGTATTATTTTGGGTTTCTATTCAGCTACCTAAGGGATGAGACTAATGGCATTCTTAAGTCCTTTATTACTTGAGTAGAAATCTAATAGAATGAAAGGGTTATAAGGTAATTAGATGTGACAATGAACTGAGTTCAAGAATAGGAGATGAATTAAGTTTTGTAAAAGAAAAGTATCATCAAGAGAGAATTTAGTGTTGCTAGAACTCCTACAACCAAAATGAGTAGCATAGAAAGGGAAGAAATGAACACTAATTGAGGCTACTAGATCAAAGCAAAATAACTGATTCTAAGCACCACTACTTATTGGCTGAAGCAGTTAATACTGCTATGCCTATGTGCAAAATAGGGAATAAGTAAATAAGCCTCATAACAAACCCCTTATGAACTTTTTTCTTGTAGAAAACATCCTTTCGGCATTAGTGAGAACATTTGGGCGCATGTACAATACTTAATACCATATGATCACTAGGCAAGTTGATGGTAAGGCTATGAAGGATTCTTGATGGGTACTCAATAATATTAAAAGCTTATTAGAGTATTCAATCATTAGAACTAAATAGTTTAAGAGAACCTGCATGACCAGTTAGTGATGATACCACCTAATATTGCAGGAAGTGGACCAAATTGGCTTTTTGATATTGATGCACTAACAAAGTCAATGATAAATAAGCAGTTGTTACGAAGGAAATCAGTCTAATGGTAATACAGGTACAAAAGCATGTGATGATGCAGGTAAAGCTAGAATGGAGACAGTATCTGACAAAGATTACATTCTGCTACCACTGTGGACTGCTGATCCACCATTCTCTCAAAATTCAAAGAGTTCTCCTGATGCTGGATTCAAACGTTGAGGAGATGATGAGAAGAATGTTGATGAAGATCAAAGAAAAGATAGTGAAAGTATTGATCAAAATAAGGATGATAATGTTAACAACACTAACAATGTTAATGCTGCTAGCATAAATGAAGTTAATGTTGTAATGTTGTTGGTGAAAAAACAAGCATTGAACTTCCAGATGATCCAAATATGCCTACTTTGGAAGATATTGTCTATTTAGATGATGATGAATATGTTGGTGCAGAGGCTGACATGAACAATTTGGATGCATTTATGCCTGTCAGTCCTATTCCAATTACAAGAGTACACAAAGATCATCCAGTTGAACAAATTATTGGAGACTTGAATTCAGCACCTCAAACAAGAAGAATGACAAAGAATTTGGAAGAACATGGTTTGTTTAGTTCAGTTTAGCCAAGAACAAACCATAAAGACTTTCAAAATTGCTTGTTTGACTGTTTTTTATCACAAGAAGAACCCAAAAAGGTAATTCATGCATTCAAGGATCCATGCTGGATAGAGGATATGCAAGGAGAGCTTCTACAATTCAAATTACAAGAAGTTTGAACCTTGGTAGATTTACCAAATGGCAAAAGGGCTATAGGTACTAAATGGGTCTTCATGAATAAAAAGGATGAAAGAGGAATTGTGATTAAAAATAAAGCAAGATTGGTTGCTCAAGGGTACACACAAGAAGAAGGGATTGACTATGATGAAGTCTTTGCCCCTGTTGCAAGAATTGAAGCAATTAGGCTATTTTTAGCCTATGCCTCATTTAAAGACTTTGTGGTGTACCAGATGGATGTCAATAGTGCTTTTCTTTATGGTAAGATTAAAGAGGAAGTTTATGTTTATCAACCACCAGGATTTAAAGATCTAGACTTCCCTGATAAAGTATATAAGGTTGAAAAAGCATTGTATGGACTACATCAAGCTCCTAGAGCTTGGTATGAAACCTTGTCAACATATTTGTTGGATAATAGGTTTCAGAGAGGAAAGATAGACAAGACTTTGTTTATCAGAAGGGACAAAGGTGATATTTTTTTTAGTTCAAGTTATTAGATGCTATTATCATTTTGAGCTCTACTAAGAAGTCAGTATGCACGTGAGTGTTGGAAGATGATACTTAATTGAAGTTTCAGATGAGTTTGATGGGTGAACTCACATTCTTCTTAGGATGCAAGTAAAGCAGAAGGAGGATGGGATTTTTATCAGTCAAGACAAGTATGTGACTGAGATTTTGAAGAAATTTAGTTTTACTAATGTCAAGACAACAAGCACACCTATGGAAACTCAAAAGCTTTTGCTCAAGGATGAAGATGGTGAAGAAGTGGATGTTTCGGAATGTTGTAAGGTCCCAAGATTGCTTCATAGATTGTACACTTACATCTTCAAGACCTGATATTATGTATGTAGTGTGTGCATGTGCAAGATACCAAAGTCAACCCAAAGGTTCACATCTTTTATGCTGTAAAAGATCTTTAAGTAGTTAAAAGTCAACCAAAATTTGTACTTTGGTATCCAAAGATATCTCCTTTTAAATCTGGTAGCATACACAGATAGTGATTATGCTGGAGCAAGCTTAGATATGAAGTCTAATAGGAGGTTGTCAATTCCTTGGAAGTAGATTAATATCATGGCAATGCAAGAAATAGACTGTGGTTGCAAATTCCACAACAAAATTTGAATATGTGGCTACTTCAATTTTCTGTGGACAAGTGCGTTGGATTCAAAAATCAATTACTTGATTATTGTATCAAAATCTTGCATACCAAATCTTTATGAATAATAACAATACTTATTTGCATAATAAAAATCCTTGGTTTTACATTCAAAAATAAAAACATATAGAATTAACGATCACTTTATTAGGGATAGCAATGAAAAGAAGTGATTCATATAGTATAAAAATCAAACCGACAAGAAAGTTTTGCAGATTAACTTAAAAAGCTTTTAATTTTAAGTAGATTTCAAATATTGGAATTGCTAGTGATTGGAATGTTTAAAATTTTTCTAAAATACAGTTTTCTCTTTATGTTTTTGTAGATTTTGTATGAATTAGTAACTGTTAATTCATGTCATTAAAAGTTTTATGCTGTTTAATATAATTATGCAGCTATGTTATACATAATACTGCTAACTTAATGTTTGTTATTAGTACTTAATACTGCTGGGTATAATCACATTGTGAAAAATTGGTGAGAAAAAAGAATTAAGAGAGTTTGGTGGAAATAAAAACAGAAAGAGAGATGTGTTAAAAACAGACAGAGTGATTTGGTGAGTAAAAGAATTGAGAGAAGTGGTGAGTTGAAAAATAGAAAGAAGAGTTTGTGTGAATGAAAAAAAAGAGTGATTTGGTAAGAAAAAGAATTGAGAGAAGTGGTGAGTTGAAAAACAGAAAGAGAGTTGAATATATTAAAAAACAGAGAGTGTTTGGACTGGAATTAGAGTTAATGCTGGTAACTCAAAGTTAATGATGCTAGGCATAACTTACTGCTGCTATTAAAAGTTAATGCTGCTAGGCATAACTTACTAATGCCGTTGAAAGTTAATGCTGCTAGGCATAAACTTACTACTGCTGTTGATAGTTAATGCTGCTAGGCATAACTTACAACGCGGTGAACGTTAAGCAGTTGATGGAATTTACATAAATATCTTCCGATTAAGGGTTACATTCACCCATTAATCGCTTCATTCAATCATATACTCTCTAATCACAAACCCTAACTTAATTTCATCATTCATCATCAAAACCCAACACAATGACGACCCTACAGTTTGTTGATACTCACAATTTGGTCCCATTTTTGTCTAAACCCGCTAAAAGTGAAGGGTTTAAGCAGATAGTGGATTTTCTGAATGCAAATCCTATAAGATATAACGATCAATCCTACAATCTATACTTCATGCATTGAACAATTCTGGGCTACTGTCAAGATAAAAACTGTCAATGGGGAAGTATAGTTACAAGCCCTAGTGGATGCAAAGAAGATAATCGTTACTAAAGCATCTGTTAGACGTGACCTTCAACTGAATGATGAGGAAGGTATGGATTGCTTGCCAAATGCTACCATTTTTGAAGAACTTACAAGAATAGGGTATGAAAAAACTTTCACAAAAGTTTACATTCTATAAGGCATTCTTTTCTCCTCAATGTAAATTCCTTATTCATACCATTTTGCAATGTCTAAGTGCTAAGACTACTGCATGGAATGAATTTAGTAGCACTATGGCTTCTGCAATTATCTGCCTAGCTACAAACCAGAAGTTTAACTTTTCAAAGTATATTTTTGAAAGTATTGTGAAGAACTTAGATAATGTGGGTAAATTTTTGATGTGTCTAAGGTTTGTGAAAGTATTTTTGGAGAAACAACTGGAAGGAATGTCAAATCATAAAAGGATTTATGTTACACCCTCTCACACTAAGAAGATTTTTGGAAACATGAGAAGGGTAGGGAAAGGATTTTTTGGAAGGGACACACCCTTATTTCCTACAAAGGAGTGGTACATAGCACAACAAGAACAGAGTGAAGGTTCAACAATCCCATCTGATCCCAACACACGCCTACCATTATTCAACCATCAACATCTCAACCTCAACTAAAACAAAGATCAAAAAGCCAAAGAGAAAGGACACTGTGGTACCTCAGCCTATTGGGCTACAACAATTTGTTCAGATGAGGCTATCAATGCGGAGATGGATGATAGTTTTTTTTTGGTGAGGGCTGCCACATACTGCTTTCTAGCTTCAGATGCAGAAGCAGGATAGGGGTAACCAATAAGAACCCAATCCAAGGCAACACCTAATGCAACAAGTTCTAGGAACTATTTCCGGTGGTGTCCTTAGGGCCTAAGACATCAGTGGGGGACACAATTTGCTCGAACTGAGGTTTGAGAATAAGTCTAAAACCTCTAAAGATCACACTGCTTGCAGGATTTAACTACACCTCAAAAGTGACAGGATAGACTGAAACTCAATGATTGTAGTGGAAATATTGTTACCAAAGTTGCAACAAAGATCCTTGACTAGAAAATAAAGATTTCTCAAAGCTCAGAAATTACAAGTTTGAAACTGAGAGTCAAGAAGTTAGAGAAGAAAGAAGGGTCAAGAACTCACAAGCTCAAAAGATTATACAAGGTTGGTAGATCTGCAAGAGTGGATTTCCCTCTTATGATGCTAAGTTTGGGGATCAGAGAGGATGCATCTAAACAGGGGAGGAAAATTGATAACATTGATAAGATGCAGAGAATACATTGGTTGATGAAACTCAGGGGAGGTATGGTGATGAAGAAATGTTTGATACAGGTGTTCTTGATGGTGATGAGGTGTTAGCAGTACCAGAAGTTACTGTTAAAGATGTGAATTTAAGTTGTGGAAAATGTAGAGGGGAGGGGTGAATACGTTTTCGTTTAAAAATCAAAAACTTTTCGTATCAAATCCCCGATCAATCGCGACGTAATATAAAAATACCACATATCATTCCTATATGAAAGCATAGAATAACCAAGTAATCCACAACACAATCATAAACAATCAGAGTATATCAAACAATATCTAAACACAAAGCTCACACGTACTAAGCTTTAACTTTTTTGCAACTAAGATGTTTAGACTATGCGATGCATTCATAATCACAATCAACACACAACAAGCATATTATGGAAGCATAAATGTAAAGACATAAATGTAAATAAAGGGTAATGCAAAATGTAAGACGAATTTGCAATCAGACACGAATAGATTTAATAGTGGATTCGGGTCATTGGTGCTCCTCCCGCCCTACTCCACTCCCCAAGTACCCAATCTTGAGAGTTTACTTCACTAGATCAACAACTCCCTTCTTGGGCGGAAAACCTTACACAACGATGCCTTACAGGCTTTTCCCGGTACAAAAGCGTAAGCCCGAGATCTTAAACACAAGGGAGAACCAACCCATCGTCGCTTACACTTTATCCGGTACAAAGCTAAATACCGAGTTCTTACACAAAGGGTAGAACCAACCCAAAACCCCGTTATGTTTTATGGCCCAACATAACAAACCTTGTGTTTTATGGCACAAACACATAAACCATCTAGTCTAAATCAAATGATACAAAGAGATGATACAAATGAGTATAGAATGATGATCCACGACAAGTGTGTCTAATGGATATGAATGCCTAATCTAGATTAACTTCCATTGATGAGAAGCCTTCAAATGGATGTAGATGATGAGATCTCTAATCTTGTAGATCTTCATATGGGTATGTTTGGTGGTGGATGGAAATGGCAAGATCTTCAAGGCTTGCTTTGGTTGGATCATCATAAGAGTATGCTTACAACAAGATGAATGTTAGAAGCATTATGATCACATGAGAATGAGGGTGTTTAATGACTACTGCTACTGATCTAAATGAGTGAGAAATGCAGAGAAAAATATGTGAAAGGTGTGTTCAAATGGTGAGAAATAGCATGGTATTTATAGGCTGAAAATCCACTATAGCCCGGTTCCGCCGGTGCTATTGAAGAAGGGCACCGGCAGCCAAAAGCAAGGGCACCGGCCTACAGTAATACAATCTAAGTTTTGATTTGCAAAATCTTGAAAGATCTTATGTAATCTTGGAGAGATTTTTTTCAGATTTAGATGATGTAATGCATGATGTAAAAAAATCATTTTCTATTCTATTTTCCTAAAGTAAAAAAAATAACTTGTATATTTAAAGTGTAAGTAAACTTTTGTAAGGAAAATTCTAGATAGTTCTTGTCAAAATCAAGTATACTGTTTAAAATAAAATACTTCTGTAGAAGCAAATGTGAAATGAGGTATGATCATAAGCAACATAACAAACATGTACGAACAATTGTTTTAACATATGAGGAAACGAGACTCGAGAGTTTGAGATGTTTTTGAACAAAATATCATGACGATTAACTTGTACATATACGTTATGTAATACAAGTTACTTGTTTATTCATTATCAAACAAAGAGATGAGTAGAAAAAATATCGTAATATTTGCACTAACAATCTCCCCCTTTTTGATGATGACAAACAAATGTGTAAACGTAATAAATCGTAAGATATAAAGTTACATGTATCCGCTTACTACCTTTACATTACCTTCTTTGTTTACACTCTTCTCCCCCTTTTGTCGAAACAAAACGGGTGTGTCCTTGGAGTTTAACTTCATTCATCCAAAAAAGATGAGCTTGCATCATCCCTAGTGAAGTTTATTTGCCTACTAAATATCAATCCTTTATGATTGTTGAATCCTCTATTTATTTCCTTGTTTGATAGCGGATGCCTTTGAAAGTTTAACCTACAAAACATGGTTAGTTCTTGCAAAAAAAATTAAATAAAACTATATGATGAAGAAAATGACATCTTCGCAAAGGATTGTAGAAGAGTAAGAATGATGATGAATGCGTGCATGCTCCCCCTTGACGAGTGCTCCCCTAGATTGAGGCGTCAAGATATGATGAAAAATAATATGTACTCTTGAATAAAGTAAGAAGAAGAATCAAGATCAAGACACTTTTGAGGCGTGCTTAAAACTTTCGCGTATTTGGCAATTCCTTTCTTGAAGTGAATTACCTACACAAGATTTAGAAAGAGATGCTAGAGAGAGAGAGATCAGTTGATTAGAGAGAATATTAGATGAGAAAGATGTGTCAAAACATAAGAAATGGCTTTAAATGCTTGACGAAAGCCCCCCTTGCTTAAGGGTGTCAAGTATGATCCTACAAAACAAAAATTAGTGCAATAACAGTTTTTATCGCTTAGACAAATATAACAAATGTAATAGACGAAGACACTAATATGACGAAATGCTCCCCTTGCTCGAGGTGCTCAAGATGATCCTTACAAAAAAGGAAAAAGAATGATGCAAATTCATCCTTGGATGATAAACACATAAACCACAAGGTTGTATATGCTTGAACCTAAAAAGAGATGATATGAGAAGGAAAATTTCATCTGTAGACAAGAATGCTGAACATACTAAAGGTAGTAAGGGTGTGTTTGAGAATGAGATGCATTTCATTACAAAATTCACTTGGCTTTTGACAAAAGAGGTTTACGAGTTTCAAGATATGTGAGAAGATAAGTTTGATGGGGTCCGAGATTATGGCAAGTTGTGAAGATTGTTTGGATGGAGAAGGTGAGGTGAAGGTTGAATCACTGGGCGGAGGTGTTGTTTTAAGAGTGGTCAATAAATCACTATTGCGATGAATTGGTGAAAATGATCGGTGAAAGAGGTAAAGATCGAGATGAGAAGTTGGAGAGGCCTAATGTAATCGAGTCCGATAGAGAGAAAGGTTGGTAGAAGAGGTGACATGTCGCGAATTGTGAAAGAACATAGGCCTAAGCGCTTATTCTAGTGGTTCTTTTGAGGTTGACATTGTTTTCTTTAGGCATAGTGTAAAAGGATGATGAGGAGAAGATGAGAATGAGTTCCTTTTATAGAAGAATTTTGAGAAGGTTTTAATGCATTGTTTTACTTTGGTATTAGGAGAATCTAATGATTAATTATGTTAGAGGTCAACTTCGTGACATGGAGTGATGTGACTAGGGACAAGGTGAGGTCAAAGGTGGTGGAGTTAACTTTGGAGTGATCAATAGTTTGCTTGGAGATATTCTCGGAGAGGTGATGGAATGAGACATATTTAGTGATAATGGAGGGAATGAGACATATTTAGTGATGATGAAGGGACGATTAGGTAGCCAGTTGGTAGAGATAGTGGTTGATTGTGAAAAGATTTATCATGATTTTTCTCGTAAGAGAGGCTTAATGGATGACTCAATATTGATAGACGCGCGAAGGTTTATCTCAAAACCTTACCTTGTTGGTTGATGAATAAATTGAGGAGATAGACATGATAAATTTATAAGTAGTGAAGTATGGGGTGGAAATGGTGATGACAATGCAAGCAACTAACAATGTATGCTGCATGTATGAACATGTAATGGGAGATATAGATTGGTGTATGATAAGAGCAAAAATTAACTTGATGAAGAAAAATGATCTTTACCAACCTACACAAAAGGAGTTAGTCCTACATAAAATAAAAGCAAGAATATCATTTAACAACATGATAGATCAAACATACCAACACATACGAATGAAACTTGGTCTAGTATTATCACACGAAGGACTAAACAAGCAAACTTATATATAGCCATATAAAAGCAGAACATGTTCGCAAATAGACACACAATTAGAAAAATTCTTAAGCTAAGAGAGGAGGAGGGAAAAAGTTGAAACTAGCTTAAACAGTTAGTCTTATGGAAGAGATTCAACGGTTAGGACATATGATTTTACACTATACTAGACATAGACAATCGAGACGCATGATTAGCATAAAGATCAAGCATAAGCAATTTAGACAACAAACAAGCATTCAAGAATTCAAACATAAATGATACAAGAAAAAGAAACATTCATACAAGAGCATGTTCCAAATAGTTCAACCAAACACAAGCATAAGAAAGAAGATCATTTAGATTAGAAAAAAAACAATTGCACTAACAATGATGCGAAAGATTTGCGACGAAGGAAACAAATAAGCACGAGATCTCATATTGCATTTGAGTTCGTTCATTTGTCAAAAATAAGTATCAACCTTGTTGTATTGTTCATTCACTTGTTTGTCAATTTTGGTTCTTAATTAAAACAATAAGGTTTCAAAAAGAAGATCCTAAACTTCTACAAATATATAAAAAAATTGCTTTGACATAATATGAGTGCACAAGTAGCAAATAAATCATGTAACATTAACATATAAGGAGAAACATGATAATATCATGTAAACTATGATTGAGCATGCATAAACTAGAATGCCATACGAATAGAATAAAGAAATGCCAACAAGGAATAAGAACTATCAAGCCTAGACATATTCATATCAAAAATCACCATGAAAAAAAATGAGATCATACAAGACATCATATAAGAGACACAATTACTTCTAATGCAAGCATCATGTAAATCATGTTTATTCCTTGACATTTAGAAACACAAATAAAAAAATGAAATAAAACCTCTCTACGGTTTATTCATTTTTCAATTAATCTGTTACCTAATTACTAAGATAATAACAAAGTAAATAATTAAACAAGAACATATAATCAACACATGAGTATGCAAAGCATGTTGTTACGATAAATTAACAAAGGAATGGTAATATTTACAACTAGTATAGAAAGCATATCATTAGTGATGTTTGGGAGATGGAGAGCAAGATGGTGAACTAGTGGTTATAGAGGATTGACAAGATGAAATGACACTGTCAAAAATGTGTAGATAATTTTAATGAAGTATATTTGAAACGTCCCCCCTCTTTTTTTAGCAAGACTAAGAATGTTTAAAACCTTAGGCGGAAACGCCATGATCAAAAATTGACCTTTTGTTAAAAAGTTGAGAAAAATATTTTACAAATCCATTGAGACCATATTTTCATAAAACAATTTTGAATGGGTCATCGTACTATCGTTTGGGCTATCGTAATCTAGAGGTCATGTGATGTATGAGGAGTCAGGACACATTAAATCGTCAATCCACAACTCGTCGATACGACACCCCGGAGAGGCCTCATATGATTATGAAATTCCCTAGTAATATAGTACTTGGTATTTATAAGTTATATGTGAAAGAGTAATTAACAAGAGCTTCCGGAATTTATTCTTAAAATACATGCTTAAATATCGAAGACACACTTGGTCAAAATGAAGCGCGGAATCGTTCTTTATGGGTTTTGCCAAACACTAGTGTTGACCCGTATTAACCAAAACAATAATTTATTACTTTGATCCGTTTTGAAAAATACTTTTAAAACTAAAACTAGACATCATTACATTTCATCTTTGCTTGAGTATTTCGGATGAAACATTCAAGTTGTCAATCCCACTTTCAAGAGCATAAGAAAAATACTTAACTAACTTACTTAATTCCTATGATATTAAGGTTATGCAAGAGTTGATATATTAAACACAAAGAAATATAGGTATGCCTATAAAAGATGTACGATGCCTAGGATAATCTTCATTAGGCGAAAACATGGAATAGACAAACAAAAGAGCAACTAGCATGGCAAACAAGAACTTATGAATCAAAAACAAGCAAACAAAACCACAATATGAAAACAAGGAAAACAAGTAGACATTCTACTAGCATACTTGGTCTTATTCTCAAGATTTTGTAAAAGAATTGAGATGATGCGAGAAGTTGACAAAGCAAATTCAAAGGAAGAGATATATGCCTATTTGAGGTGCACGAGATCTAGCATAAGTCCTATTGTGCAAAAACATGAAGACGACAAATACACATAAGTATCATGTCATCTCAAATAACAAGATCACATATAGGAAGCAAAGAGTATATGAAACTAAATAAGATGAAACAAGTAATCATATAGCATATCACACATTATATTCATATCATTACTAATATGAGATGACAAAACATTTACGGAAATTCATTTTTGACAAAGATATGAGTTAACCCAAACACTCCTTTAGAAACCATATTATTTTCTTTAAGCATCTAAATTGACATACAAGCGGGGAAACAAACAAGACACGGTTGACATTTATATTTCACAAATAAGCAAGCTCAAATACAATGAGAGATAGGCATACAATCAATATATACAAGCAATGCAAACAAGAGCAACTAATCGTATACCGTATCATACGAAAAAAATTCTTTTCGCCTTGTGTTTGAGTATGACGATGTATACCAAGCTTGATTAATGACCAAAATACTTTTATTTTAAAGAGGAATGTGTTAATGTTCAAAGGATACCAACCCAAGTTGCCCGACTCAAAAGTTTGAGTTTTTATGTTAATACGAAATTTGAAATTTTGGACACTTTGGGGTATTTTGAAATTTAGATTTACTTGAACCTATATTCAGTTCCTCTAACTAATTCTATTAGAAAGTAGACTCAATTATCTTCGAAACGGTAGGTGGCACGACTCGTACGGATTTACGGTTTGTATTTTACGGGCTTTTGAAGTTGATAAAAATTTCGAAAAGCGTACTGTAGAGCCGGCTAGCCGGTGCTATTCCTACAAAGGCACCAGCTTGTTGTCAAATAGAACCGGCTGGTCTGATCGATTTTTCAAAAAACTCATATTTTGACCCGACGAAAAGGTATAACACTTGGTAGGCTTTAAGGTAAGTTTTATATGACAAATTTTGGACATTATTCAAGCTTGTATAACAAAGATATTCAAGAAACAAGACTTCTAAGAATAATATACTTTTCATATTAAGTCCCGTTTTTCGGATAGATTGATACATGGATCGTACTCGGTTTTGAAAACCATTTGTTTTGAAAACTAGAGACACATGGCTCTGATACCAATTATGGAAAATGTAGAGGGGGAGGGGGGGTGAATACGTTTTTGTTTAAAAATTAAAAACTTTTCGTATCAAATCCTCGATCAATCGCGATGTAATATGAAAAGTACCAAACATATTCATGTCTATATGAAAGCATAGAATAACCAAGTAGTCACAACACAATCATAAACATCAAGAGTACATCAAACAATAGTCTAAACACAAAGCTCACACGTACTAAGCCTTAACTTTTCCGCAACTAAGATGTTTAGACTATGCGATGCATTCATAATCACAATCAACACACAACAAGCATATTATGCAAGCATAAATGTAAAGACATAAATGTAAATAAAGGGTAATGCAAAATGTAAGAGGAAATGCAAACCGGACACGATGATTTATAGTGGTTCGGTCATGGAGCTCCTCTCCGCCCTACTCCACTCCCCAAGTACCCAACTTGAGAGTTACTTCACTAGATCAACAAGCTCCCTTCTTGGCGGAGAAAACCTTACAAAACGTTGCTTACGCTTTTTCCGATACAAAGCTAAATACCGAGTTCTTAAACACCGGGAGAACCAACCCATCGTCCCTTACACTTTATCTGGTACAAAGCTAAATACCGAGTTCTTACACAAAGGGTAGAACCAACCTAAAACCCCGTTATGTTTTATGGCCCAACATAACAAACCTTGTGTTTTATGGCACAAACACATAAACCATCTAGTCTAAATCAAATGATACAAAGGGATGATACAAATGAGTATAGAATGATGATCCACGACAAGTGTGTCTAATGGATATAAATGCCTAATCTAGATTAACTTCCATTGATGAGAAGCCTTCAAATGGATGTAGATGATGAGATCTTTAATCTTGTAGATCTTCATATGGATATGTTTGGCGGTGGATGGAAATGGCAAGATCTTCAAGGCTTGCTTTGGTTGGATCATCATAAGAGTATGCTAACAACAAGATGAATGTTAGAAGCATTATGATCACATGGGAATGAGGGTGTTTAATGACTACTGCTACTGATCTAAATGAGTGAGAAATGCAGAGAAAAATATGTGAAAGGTGTGTTAAAATGGTGAGAAATAACATGGTATTTATGAGCTGAAAATCCACTGTAGCCTGGTTCCGCCGATGCTATTAAAGAAGGGCACCGGCAGCCAAAAGCAAGGGCACCGGCCTACAGTAATACAATCTAAGTTTTGATTTGCAAAATCTTAAAAGATCTTATGTAATCTTGAAGAGATTTTTTCCAGATTTAGATGATGTAATGCATGATGTAAAAAATCATTTTCTATTCTATTTTCCTAAAGTAAAAAAAATAACTTGTATATTTAAAGTGTAAGTAAACTTTTGTAAAGTAAAATGTCTAGTTGAGTTCTTGTCAAAATAAAGTTTACTTGTTTAAATAAAATACTTGTAGATGCAAATGTGAAATGAGGTTTGATCATAATGCAACATAACAAATATGTACGAACCTGTGTTGTAACATACGAGGATTCAAGACGTCAAGAGTTGTTGATGTATGTTGAGACAAAATATCATGACGAGTAACTTATACATTTTACGTTATGTATTACAAGTTACATGTTTGTCATTATCAAAACAAAAGAGAATGTGTAGATTAAATATCATAATATTTGCACTAACAGAAAAGAAGTCTTCAAGCACCTCTAAAGATGCCTCCCAATCTCAACATAATTCTTTCGGCAAGTCTACCCATGCAGAGGAGCCAAGTCATATTGTTGAAGACTCAGGCATGCAACAAGATCAAGAGTTTGTCACGGGAAACAATGATGACCAACCCGATGACAAGGAGGTTACCAAAGCTGACTGGTTCAAGAAACCCGAGCGACCTCTAACTCTTGATCCTGATTGGAGTAAGAGATAACATATTGACTTTTGACCTCCTCAGACCTGGATAAGTCAAGTTGTGCGTGCTGAAGAACCTCTAACTTCATTTGATGAGCTCAATGATACCTCATTTGATTTCTCTGCATTTGTCAGGAATCGGCTTAAAATTCCAAATCTGACTCAAGAAATTCTGTTTGGACCGGCATTCAACCTGCCCAAAGGCACTTGCAAGAGTATTATAGAATTAGAGTACCATCTTGAAGAATGTTCCAAAGCAACAACTGAACGACTTGAATGGCATAACCCCAAAAACAAACCGTATCCGTTCGATCTCAGAAAGCCTCTTCTGTTAATTCAAGATCATCAAGGACGCCAAATTATCCCTCAGGATTACTTTATTAATAAAGATCTGGAATATCTGACGGGTGGAGATTTAAGCAGACGATACTCAACTTCTGTGACAAAGACAAAGGCTGCTACTTATGATCTCAAATAGATCTAAGACTTGGTTCCTAACTTGTGGAGTCCCGTAACGGTGAAATATGATAAACATGCTTACTAGGGTACATCGCACTAGGGTCCTAAACGTCAACGTTTCTATGGGTTTGCTGCCAACATGTCTTTGTCAAAGGATGTCTACTCCAGGAAAAGATTCATTGCGGTTACCTGACTTTCGATTATGAAGAAGTATGACTACGGTCACTTAGAAGAGATTGAAGTTCGTCGAGTGGATAAGAAGCTGTACAAGTTTAGAGAAGGTGATTTCCCATGACTTCGCCTACAAGACATAGAAGACATGTTACTTCTACTTGTTTAAAAGAAGCTGACCAATCTCACAATCAACGAACAGTATGACTTGAATGTGGCATTACGTATGTTCACAAGACGGATTGTCATTCAAAGGCGGGTGGAAGATCTTCAATTAGGTGTCGAAAGTTACCAAAAAAGAAACATTCAGGTCAAATCTCATAAAAAGGACCACTTACACTGCATATTCGAACCCTAAAAGAGTGATATATAAGGACCAGATGAACAGAAACCGATTGATGCGTGATGGTGAACTTCATAAATTCAGTGATGGCACGCTCGATGATGTTCGGTCTGCTCTTAATGATATTGCTAAGGGAATAAGGATGGAATATATGCCAAAGAGGAAATGGAGCGACTTAGACAAACGAAAGGCTCGGGTTATGATTCAGGATATTAACAAGAAGCTCTTTGAAAGATGATTGATGTAGAATTTAGAAAAGTTCGTTGGTGGAAGAGAATACGGGAATGACCTCAGGCTGTTGGAACGGACAATATGACCTTGTCATATTGTGTCCTCTCTTATTTCAGGTCCATCTCTCGTATATAATAATTCTTGTGAATATGTAAATAAATAGTGTAGACTATAATTAGGTATATATAGTGTTTGAGTATGAATTTTCAAGAATTCTTTAGTAAATTCAATTTTTTTTAAATTAACGTACTCAAACACCATATAATTCCCTCATAATTTGAGGGGGAGCATTAATATGTTTCAATAATCGGCTTGTTAATAAATAGACATCTTCTCCTCGAATGCATATATTTTATCAATTAATATCCAAAATATTAAAATAATTAACATTTTTGATAAGGGGAGAAAATGTGATTAAAATATATGGCTAATAATGTGATTTTTTTAGATCTCAAGTGTACGCTGTCCCATATATGTGCTAAACTCTTTCGATTAATCGATGCACCTATGAAGGGGGAGCAAATGGTTACGTGATTGGCTGAAATGTGGAAGTACCAAAGACCGACCATTTAAATTACTATATTGGAGTTATAAGGTGGTTAAGTTTAGGTATTCATTCCCATGATCCAGCCAGTACTGGAGGGATCTACCCAGGGATATTCCACTAGATAGTGTAGTAGTCCTTAGGTATGAAAAAAGAGTAAAAGTGAGAATAAGAGAAAAGTGCCGACTGAGATGGAGCTAGTACTGGAACAAACCCAACAAGGTACTAGTTATGAAGTCTTGGTAAGCGCTGAAGGGGTTGAAGAATTAAAAAGAAAAGTTAAGATAAAGGGTGAAAATAAAGAAGCCCTCCTTACACTTGGACAGAAACCGGGCCAATACATCTACTGTTAAGAATCATAAAGATGATTGCTGACATTGAAGACTGACATCATAGACCCAGTGGTGCAATGCATAACCCTCTCTAGCCACTCGAAATCTCTCAAAAGATTTCTGTTTCATTTCTCAGAGAGATTACACGCATTTTTATCAACTTTCTCACTCTGAGTTAGTTGGTATTGAAAAGGTGGCAGTCTGCTTCAGCCTCCGATCACTAAAACCAAAGTGCACTATTGAGTCTAGAGCAAAAGGAGATCATCCATAAATCTCATTAGGACACTGGTCAAAATTATGCTTGCTAATTCACACAATGTGAAAAACAAGAAATATATATTAAGATTCCTACGCATTATCCTTGTGATTTTGCAAGAACATCCGAGTGATACTTAAGTATTCACAGTGAAGATGGAAATCCTGCTTGAGCCAACATCAAACAAGCTCTTGGTAGGTGACATGTGAGATCCTATACGGATCAAGCTTGTGATACTGGATATCAATTCGGTCCAGCTTATGAATTGATAGATTTTAAAAAAGATAAAATTGTTGGTGTGTCATAAAAACCGTTTACAATTTGACACACCGACTGATTTTCAAAATCGATTTTCAATCTTATATCCATGAGAAGCCTCACAAGGGTATCTGGACATAGGAAACCTGAACACGAATTGACGGCTTAATCGGGAAGATAGTAACTTACCGGTTCACTCTTATCGTGTTATCTGCTTTGAGACACTCCGGTAATGAGAACGGCTAGCGCAGCTGCGAAACCCTGCTAAGGAGATTCTTTGAAATTTTACTTGATCACAAGCAGTATTTATACTGAGTAACGGGGAACTGTGGTTGCTACAACCGTATTCGACGAAGTGACAAAGCCACTTTCGTCCATATATATGTTGTTTATCACTAACCTATTCATGCAGGTTTCTTGACGGTGGTAGCTGTTTCCTGATGACGAGCCGAAGCCAATACCACATGTTCATACTCGACCGACATATATAAAGACATCATGAAAGCTCAAGTACATGTTTTAAGACTTCCGCTACTCTGATACCGTACATCTTTCTTGAAGCGTCTAAGTATTAAGTTGATATCGCATGTCCTCCATAAGTGACGAAGTGTTAAAGTTAAAGAATATCAAGAAAGATGGTTACACACGCTTTCAACATCAAGAACAATATGAGCATGTTGGTCCAAAAGTCACAAGATCACAAGAAGGCAAGAGATCACAAGATGATGATAAGAGATTGTGCTTGGTTGATGATCTCAAAGAAGTTCTAAATCACATTCATATCAAGTCAAAGATACAAGTCAAAGCCTAAAGTCAATGATCACTACATCAATTCACAACTTAAAGATTGAAGTTAAAGACTACAAGCTCAAGACTAAAGTCAAAGCATAGTATGCTAAGTTTAAGTTTTTGTAAATTAGAGTGACCTCCCTTAGGGGGAGATTGTTAGAAATACAAAAAGTATCAGTCACTTCTAATAAAGTTAGCATAGCTCGTAGAGTAATCATATGTAATAGTAGTAAGCTAACCGGGCTAAAGGCACATAGAAAGCCCATGATTAAGCCCATGGCCGGCCTTAGGTTGATGTATTTATACCTTCTCCACACATGGAGAAGGTGTTGGTTGGTTCATTTCTCACACATAATCTAATCTTTCTTTCTTTGTTATTTTCTCTTACTAGAACCATCCTCCCACCACTTTCTCTCTCTAGATTTCTTTATTGTTCTTTGGTGTTATATATTACTAGTATCCTACAGTTCTAATGTGCTCGATACTTATACGTTGTTCCTCTACTCTTTCACGTATGAATAAGTACTTTGTATCGAGGTATAAACCAGCTCTAGTTGAACTATTACTGTTCTAGAAGCTCACGGCTACGCTATTATCGCAGTAAATCTTTAATGGCCTTAAAATGGAGTTAATAACTTTGAGTCCAGTGATCAAATTTCTTAACAACAGTTCATGGAACGTCGCATTATAAACTCAGACATACTCAGCCATCATTGTTGATGTTATTGTTAGCACTTGTTTTTTACTCTTCCAACAAATAGGACCACACATGAAAATATATCCTGAAGTTGATCTACTAGTGTCTTTGCATTTCGCAAAGTCTGAATCCGAGTATCCAATAACTTCAAGGTTGTCGGATCTAGTATAAGTTAGTTTGTACTCTTTGGTTCTTTGTAAATATCGCAATACTTTCTTAGCAGCTTTCCAGTGAAGTAGGCCAGGATTAGATTGAAACCTACCTAACATGCCGCATATATAAGTGATATTTGGTCGAGTACAAACTTGAGCATACGTTAAGCTTCATAATATGGAAGCATAAGGAATTCGCTTCATTTCCTCATATTCAACCTTAGTTTTAGGATATTGATGAGACCCAAAAACATCACCCTTAATTACGGGAGCGACTATGGGAGAGAAATGTTGCATATTGAACCTATTGAGTATGCGTTCAATATATGCCTTTTGGGATAATCCTAATCTCCTATTGGCTCGATCTCGGTGAATTTCAATTCCAATAACATACGAAGCCTCACCAAGATTTTTCATGTCAAAGTTTCTAGATAGAAAACATTTTGACTCATGCAACAGATCGATATTATTACTTGCCAAAAGGATATCATCCACATAAAGAACAAGTATAATAAAGTTTCTCCTACTCATCTTGAGGTATAAGCACTGATCTACCTGATTCTTAATAAAGTTGTGTTTCTTCATCACTTCATCGAATTTTAAATATCATTGACGAGATGATTGCTTAAGCCCATAAATAGATTTCTTGAGTTTACAAACTAGATGTTCTTGGCCTTGTAGATTTAAAACCTTGTGTTTTGGCCTTGTACACATCTTCATGTAGATCTGCATTAAGAAATGTTGTTTTGACGTCCATTTGATGTAACTCTAAGTCAAAATGAGCTACAAGGACTATTACGATCCTTAGGGAATCTTTTCTCAATACAGGAGAAAAGGTTTCTTTATAATCAACGCCCTCATTTCGAGTATACCCTTTCGCAACCAAACAAGCTTTGTATCGGTTAATATTTCCATTTGGGTTAAGTTTGGTCTTGAAGACCCAATTACATCCAACGGGGTTTGCACCCTTTGGTAATTCAGCAAGTTCCCAAACGTTGTTTTTGCTCATTGAGTTCTGCTCATCTTCTATTACTTCCCTCCAATGAGCTGATTGGTCACAAGTAATGGCATCCTCAAAGGATTCAGGGTCATTGCATTTCCCTAAGTCAAAATTAGCCCCATTCAAATAGGTATAGTAATCGTCAAAGTTTGTGGGCTGCCTATTTCATTGCGACCTGCGCAACGGCTATTGAGTTTCTTGTGGTTCAACATTAATTTCAAGGTTAGGTTCATTTTCCTTGACATTATTTGGATGATCTTGAGCAATTAAGTGATCATTCGAGGTGTCAAGTGGCGTGTTAATCGGGATGGGCATAAGAATTATAGGTGTCTCATCCCGAGCCTCTTGTAGTTCAATTCTTCTAAATGAACCGCTCTCACTGTTGTTAGCATTTTTAAAAAAACCTTTGATCGTTCTGGGTACCCAATGAAAACTAATAGTTTTTAAGTCCAGTTTTCGTGATTGAGGATTGTATAACTTAGCTTCGGCTGGACATCCCCAAAACTGTAAATATCGTAAGCTGGGTTTCCTTCTTGTCCAAATTTCATATGGTGTTTTTGGAACAGATTTAAAGGGAACTCTATTAAGGATGTGGGCAACCGTTTTCAATGCCTCAGTCCAAAGAAATTCGGGAAGCTTTAAATTTGCCAACATACTACGAACCATGTCCATAAGGGTGCGATTTCTCCTCTCAGCTATACCATTTTGCCGAGGGGTACCCGACATGGTATATTGGTTAATAATCCAGTGATCTTTACAAAAGTCACAGAAAGATCCGGGAGCTTGACCAACATCCGTATGTCTACCATAATATTCACCTCCCCTATCTAATCTCACCACTTTAATTTTACAGACAAGTTGATTTTCAACTTCCTGTTATTTTGTCAAAAGGAAGACAAGTACGTTCTAATTCTCCATCCCCCCACTTAAATTATACAACGTCCTTGTTGTATAGATAAAACAATTAAATAATTAAGGGAAAACAGAATTAGAACGAAAAACTCCCTGATGTTTTGCTCGTGATTATTCTCCAAGATGAGTTCTTGAGCAAAAAGTGTGTTGACTAGGGCTTCAGCATGCCCGGATGAATTCAACACATGTCTTTCTCAGAATATACCATATCATAGTTTTAGCAAGGTCCTGCATAAAAGATTAGAAGACAAGTGCAATTTCTATCTCGCTACAATGGTACAAGAAAACAATTAAACACACAACTGTACAGGGATCAATACGCCGTATCCTAAACCCTAGGATACGTCGTATTGTTCCTGTAAAACAATTAAATGCCAAAAATTAAATATTATGTTTTAAAACTGATAACGTCTAGACATCTCTATACGCCGTATCCAGAGGGGTTCGATACGCCGTATAGAGTGTCTGGGAAGACAGACTCGTGCAACAAACAATTAAAATGCGACAAACAATTAAAATGACCGGGTTATCTCCCGGGAAGCACTTTTGTTTCAGCTGGTCTTTAAGTTCGACTTTTTTCCTCTTCAACACTTTATATCGTCCGTGTTACCTCCTATCCGTGATCTTTTCTGTTAAGGAGTTCGTGGTAGATGCAAGACATGCTGCCGGGAGTTCTTTCAACAGTATTAATTTTGCTTGGACTTATAGTAACGAATTCTTCATCATCCCCTATTGAATGTCGTACGATTGTAAATTCTTCAGTTCTGCACAGATCGTCTGGGTTATCTATGTTGCGATGGGCGAGGATTGGTATCGAAGAATATTCCCTATTAATAACTTCGTAGATGTCTTTTGCATCCTGTGCGTCTAAGTAGGGTTTATAAAACGTATCCGAACATGTCTTTTTGCATGGTTCTTTGTATTCATCAAGGTCGCCAATCGTTCCATTAGTACGCTCATTTACAAAAAAAATTCCCATAGCCTATTTTTGATATTTTTTCAATTTCCCAATAGTTGTCAAACTTTGATGCCAGCCAATATATAAATTCAAAGTAGTTCGTTTCGTTGTCCAGGTCATCAGAGATTCTGCTATTGCAAGTTTGGGACGATGGGTAATATTTATGAAAAAATGTATCGTTCAATTCACTCCAGATAATAGTTGTTTCATTTATTTCGTTGTTCCACCATGTCTTTGCATCTCTACTAAGCGATTTTGAGAAGACATGCAATCGTAGTTCATTTATTTCCATATTAGGTATCTTGATCCATTCGGTTATTTCGAGCACCTTTGTAATGTGTTCAACAACGTCCCCTCCATCCACGTCATTGAAGGCGTTATCCTCTAATATTTTCAAGAATTCATCACTAATTTCTAGTTTGGAATTTGTGATCATTGGTGAGTTAGTATGCTCATCATCCCACTTCTTTGTGTCGTCGAAGCTTGCCATTGTCCAGAGTCTTAACCAGCAATCGCCACTTTCTTAAAAATGGAGGAAAATGTTAGTAGGACAATGAAGTTTTAAACGCGATGCTTTTCAAATCGTTGTTGTATCAGATGATAGATACGTCGTACTCAATTAGTTTGAATACGTCGTATTGTTTGGAGAACAGATACGCCGTTTAGACTGTAAAACACAATACGTTGTTCTGAACAGAAGGTTTGATACGTCGTATCCAACTGGTGGATACGGTATATCAGGTGATCAGTCATAACAGAATACTATTTAAAAACAATTAAATGCGGGAATTTAAACAAACAATTTAAACACACAATGCGAATAAATACAAAAAAAATTAAATAATTAGATTATACTAAACTAAATTAATTAATGGTTAAAAATAATAATATAAATAAGATTTAATTAATTCACTCCCCGGCAGCGGCGCCAAAAACCTAATGTGCTTCGTGTTGGGTCAATTATTTGATTATCAAGTTTTAAATTTATATTTTGCCGACAAACCTAAAACAACATTTATAAAAAACCGAGCAGTGTACCCGGTCAAGATGGAGTTCGTGGTAAGTATGGTGTCGAACACTAAGAGTGGAACATTAATCCTATATTCTATCAATATTTTAATTAGTCTATTTACTGGTTAAACCTATGCTATATACGTTGTCTAATGATATGGGGGGTTTTCAGCCTGAGAGACTGGCACAGGTTTGGTGGAAACAAATATCAATTCAATAGACAAATTTAACACAAGCAAGAAAATTTAAGATAGAAAAGCGGTTAAAAGCCAAATGAGAGAAAATTGTATTAGCCATATTAAATCCGGTTCAATATTGGTTTGTTTGTTTTTAGTGCAATGATTTACTTATCTCAGAAGCAGGCATATCATTTCTTAGACTTAGGCGGGACTTCATCCTAAGACCTAGACACGATTATCCTGTCTCTATTTGTGCTACAATTAACGCATCCGCATAAAGCATCCTTTAGTTTAATTATAATATATCTTAGGGAATCAAATCAGTGGTGATCCTGTAAAAACCCTAGCCCAACGAGACTTTACCCACTTATTGTTTGACGGTGTTTTATATACTGGTAGTCTACTACTCCATTCTTTATCAGTAAATTAAGAGCATGATTGATAAAACATAAATGGGTCACCTACCGGTTCAACTAAGCTCATAATTTAAAGACAAATACAGAACGTTATTTGTAATCCTATTGGTCCAGTAATATGAAACACGATATGGAGAGCTATCCCGGTATCTAGATTACCTTCGGTCGTTATCACTAATCCAATCGTTGAATGTTATGGTCGCATATTTAACCATAAACAATTTAGGTGATAAACATAATTAAACAATCAACGATAAATTAAGAAATCGATTTTAAAACAAACCAAACATTGAACTTTCATTAAGATGGCTAATACCCGAGGGTATTAGCCCACAAACATTGTAATTATACAAGCGTAATCAAACAATTGAAATCGAACGATTAAGAGAGTAAAAATTACACGATGTCTTCTATAGATTCATGATCAATGCTTGACCTTTATGGCTGATCTTCTCTTCTAAAATTCAACTCTGATGAGTATGGTATAAAAAATATGATATTGCACACTAAAAACTCGTTTTTGAGTCTTCTATTTATAGTTTCTGAAAAATACGATACGCCATATCCAGATAGGTCGATACGATGTATTGGGCTGGATTCCTTAGAGTGCGCGCTAAGTTCGTAATAAATCTTTGACATCATTCCTAATTTACTTGATTTATTGTATCTTCGAATAGTTATCTTCATGGATACGGCGTATGTAGATAGCATGGATACGCCGTATTGGGAATTGGTCAAACGCGTTTTCTTGTGAAGTCTTGGCGCTGATACACCGTATCTCTTTAGTTGGATACGACGTATTGGTGAATTTTTAGAAATCTTCAAATGTCTTTGTTTTAGCTCCAATTTATGCGCCTTTTAGCTTATCTTCACAAAACACTCATGAATTACTGCATCAACTTTAAAGCAATTAAGTACCAAATAATGCAATAATTATATAAAAGTAGGCAAAATAGATAGGATAAATGATATAATAAAGTGACGTTATTTGATGTCATCACTGTCCCATTGGGGAAGATTGTTAGGAATTTAGAAATGTGACGACATTCACGAAATTACCTAGTTTAATACAGTTACTTACGCAGGGACTGAATTAGGAAAGTTTGCATACTTTAGGCTTGTAAGGACTATATATACCCCTCCATACTCTCCATGGAGCGGTGAGACTCACTTGTAACATTCCATTTAATAAACATTTTCTATTTCTCTCTACTCTCTCTATATATAATGACTATCTCTTGGTTCGAGTCTCCCTGACCCCCCAAATACGAGATTCTTGATTTGAATATTTAGGGATACAATTAGGGTACAATACTATGTCCCACCACTGCACCTTTTTAAGCTAATCTCTTAAATCTTTCCATTCTTTATTAATACTAAATCACACATTACTCTTATTATTAATCAACCATTGCTATAATTTTTTATTTGATTCAGTTCAACACTTAGTCATAGAATGTAAAATGGGGATATGATCTAACCAATATGCAGGCCAATTAAAATGCCCATTTGATACCATATTTGCTACTTTAGTTTCAATGGTCAAGGTAGCATTGAAGTTTTTCCTTCTTGTAATGAAATTTGACATAGATCCATATTTATTCCACCAATCACGTCACATATTTTGTAGATTTACCATCCCCAATACTATGCCAAATGTAAGTTCTCACTATACTTCTTATCTCAAGCAATTTCCTCCAAGCCCAACTAGCAATCTGATCCACATGAATCGACCAAACACACCTCTCTTTGATCCTATTTATATTTATCCGCGTCACCTAAAGAGAATAGTTTTTACTTGGTACATTCCATT
>BQNB010069959.1:0-33307 GCA_026074375.1 Tanacetum coccineum
AAAGTTACCAATGAGGTAATGAAAACAATACATTATGTCAACACAAATAAATTGTATTTAGGTAGTTAATTATCAAGAAAAATCATAAAAAGAGAAAAATCTTAAAAAATAGGAAGTCGGGTGTTTTATAACTTGTGATCTCTTATCTCTCTCAAACAAAACTCTTTGCTACTTTTCAAAAGGTTTAGTTTTGGGAATTTTTGAGGTATTTGGTTATAAGGCATGTGATATTGCGTGAGGACACGCAATCGTTTAGTTTGGGGAATTTTGATAGGTGTAAAATACACATATCTATTTATACCTAAAATAACCCAATTAAACCCAAAACAGACCAAAAATGGCAAAAATATGCTTGTATTTGTGTTTTGTGTGTGCAGGTACGGATAAGTCAAAAATCACAAGAAAACAGTCAAAAGCGAGCAAACACGGACACGAGAATCAGAAGAGTTCAAAAAGAAGCCAAAAGATCCAAAGCCTTAGCCAATTTTCATCTACAAGGGCCATTCTTGCAATTTCTGAAAGTTATTTATAACTTGAAAAAGAGGAAATGAAAGAGAGGGGCCAAATGTGCAATCCCTCCAAATTTCAACAGTTTTAACTGTCAAAATAAGAGCGGGAACCACTTTTACTATTCATCATCTCCCCCGTTTTCACCTCCTTGGTAAAACAAAGGGCAAATCAAAATTAGAGGGTGCGTTAGTCAATTCAAGAGGTCTACATCACAAACCCAGGGCCAAATCAGTCTTTATCAAATGATTCATTAAAGAAGAGCCACGTAATCAATGGAGAAAGCACAAGTTTAAGTGGGTTTTTGTGCTAAATCACTCACAAAACTAACACAAACGTCACATCAAAGGAATGACACGCTGGCGATCCTCAGGTGTCCACATCTTGATCAAACGGCCACGATTGATGATCAAATGATTGAAGAAATGATTGGCCAGGATTAAAAGTTTGGAGAGCAAGGCAGAGGTCCTAGAAGCTTCAGCTGGGCACTATAAAAAGACCTCATTCTCACACACACGAGATATTCTAAATTCTTTTTTATCCTAGTTTTTACATTTTTTTATCTAGTTCTTATGTAATTTTTCTTAAATGTAATTTCCTTTCTCAAGTATTGTAATCAGTTTTTTTTAATTAATGAAATTCAGTTTTTAGTATTCTAAACCTTGTTTTCTAAGCTTTCATTTTAAGTCATATTGTTTCATTAAGCTATTAAGCTCTTATTAAGCTCTTTCAGTCTATAAGCTGAAATTGAGCTGTTTAAATTCAGTATTAACCTTATCTAAACCTGAAATCAGTTTAATCTTACATGGATCTATTTGGATCTAAGCTTTTGGAAGGGGTTCTTACCTTGGAAGAGATCCCAAGGACTTTTACTCTAGCTTATTTCTAAGCTAGAGAGCTTGTAGCTGCCATTATTGGATCCTTTTGTTTAGCTAAAGGTTTAAGTAAGTTTCCCTTTTCATTATTTAGTTTAAATTGCTTAGTTATAGCTTAAATGATTATTAGTGCTTATTCACTTATTCTCTTTGCTTATTAGTGTTTAAATCTCTCTTCTAGTGCTATTTAGTTATATGCCTTCATCTGTTTTTACTTAAGTAGTTATAGAACTTAGTCTTTCATTTCTGTCATAAAAACTCATAAAACCCAAAAATAGTAGTTTAAATAGCATAGATCTTAGATTATAGCTTATTTAGTTGTTTAAACATGTTTGCTAAGTTTGTTTTTATCTGGTATTTAGTACTTATTCACTAAATTTCTCTTAAAAAGCTTTTCTTAAATCTGTCATAATGATTAAGGGGTGTTTGGATTAGTGCACTCTTCTATTTACACTACCAGTACTAACATAAGTTAGTACTGGTGGAACAAATTGCACTACCAGTACTAACCTTAGTTAGTACTGTTAGCTTTAAATTTCAGTAGGGTTAAGTTTAGTTTTAGCTTATTAAGAATTTAGTTTTAGCTTTCAATTTCTAGCTTATTTCGTTGTTTCATTCTTTTTCAAAAAGCAAATTACACTAACAGTACTTTCACTTGAAAGTACTGCTGAACTTTACACTAGCAGTACTAACCATAAGTTAGTACTGCTGTGTTCTCAGCTTTATTTAGTTAAGTAAATTTAGGATTCAGCTTATAAAATTCAGTAGGATTTAAGTTTTCATATAGCTTAATACATTTTAAGTCTTAATTTTCAATTTCTAGCTTATTTCCTTAGTATAATTCAGCTGTCAAAAGTCATTAAATCCTGGAAAATACAAAAACAGTACTTAGAATCTTAGGATTTAAATTTGTTAAATTCAGCTTAAACGTCTAAATTTTATAGCTTATTTAGATGGATAATAAGTAGATTAATAAGTCCTTTAAGTTTCAGAGTCTAGTTTAGCTTATCAAAGTTTTTAGCTTAATTGGATTTTAAGTTACTTTGCTTATTTCCTGAGTTTGCTTATTTCTTGATTAATTTCAGTAGCATAAAAGTAGTTTAAGTTTTAGTTTCTTTTCATTTATAGATTAAGCACATCATAAGCTCTTTATAACTTCTTTCCTTTTTCATTTTGATCTAGTTTTGAGTTTTTTATAGCTTATTTTCTAAAAACAAGGGGTAAGCCCACCTTTCTGTAATCAGCTTAGAAATAAGCTCTTTCTGAGCTTATTTGAGATTTTCAATCCTAGTAGCTTTTATTAATTTTGTTCCCATTAGCTTTTCTTACAACTTTGCTTCTTTGAGTTTTTCATTTTAAGCACTTTTCAAATTTCAACTTATTTCGGGACTTAGCTTGTTATCGGGGTAGATTCTAAGGGTAGAAAGTGTAACTTTTCGATTTTAGTTGTTTGCCAGTTAGTTTCCCCCGTCAGAAAGTGTTTTCCCCATTAGTCCTTTTCCTTTTTGCATCATTAGTCCATTAGTTAAGTTTTAAATTAGTTTATTAAGTTTTAATTAATAATTAGGGTTAAGTTTTAATTAGTTCAATTAAACTTTTATAAAAAGATAAAAATTAGGGCTTTTATTTTTAATAGTTTTCGGAAATTTTTCTTTACCTAGTAAAATTTTAGTTTACATTTTTAGGGATTTAAAATTTGTTTATTTGCTTAATTGTCATTATTTGTTGCTTCTTAATTTCGTAGTTATAGCTTATCCAAAATATCCTTGCTTCATTCAAATCAGAATCCGAACTAAGGCGTGGTTTCAATCTCACTAGTCATTGGGGAAACGACCCGGGTGATCATACTTACTCGGTCAAACATACGTATATTATATATATTATATTATTTTTGTAAGTCTTAACTTTTTACCTTGGTTAAAGGTGAATAGTTGGAATTTACCTAAGTAGTATTATTATTATATATTTTATAGGTACGTAAAAATGACAAATAAGCTAGAAGACTAAAACTGATAAACTCTTAAAATTATTTTGAAAAGGGCAAATAAGTTCTACTGAAGACAGTAAACTAAAATTGGCTTAATATACTCTAAAAAGCTAAACCAATCTTAAATAGGTATAAATAATAAGCTAATAAGTAGAAATGGGCTAACAGTACTAACAGTACTAACTAACAGTACTAACTTGGAGTTAGTACTGGTAGCTTTAAATTAGTACTGCTAGGTTTAAATTCCCAAAAATGAACTAGCAGTACTAACGTGGAGTTAGTACTGCTTGTTCAAAACAGCCATTAAAATTCAGAAAATGAACTAGCAGTACTAACTTGGAGTTAGTACTGGTAGCTTTAAGGTTAATACTGCTCAAAAAGTGAACTAGCAGTATTAACTTATAACTAACAGATTTAACAAGTGAACTATCAGTACTAAGTAAGAAAGTAAAGTAAACACTTTTTAACTAGCAAATAAGCAAAATAAGCACTTAAAACAGTTCTGCAGAAAATAAGAACAATAAGGAAAAGAAAAACTTACAACACCCTTGCTCAAAACAGGGTCAAACAGAGAATCTACAAGCTCTAGCTTGTATAAAACAAGCTAGTGAGAGTCCATAAGCCCATCCAGAACTGGCTTATCATCCAAAACATAAGCTGTGGTATATTTGAGAGTGATATTTGTGATTTTCTTTTAACTACTTAACTTTTTAGATTGACTTGATTAAGGTAGCTTAGAAACAAGCTGTACTGATTGCTTTTTGGAACACAAAACAATATAAGTAAGAACCTTAACACTTGAAATTGTAAATTGATTTAAAACTCAAATTGCATTAAAACTTGAAAGTTTTACAAAGCTGAAAGTAAAAGCTGTAAATGACTGAAAATTAAGCTAAGTTATTCTAAGATTAACTAGTTGCCTCAAAGGCTTACAAAAAGCTCTATTTATAGCCGAAGTCTTGGACTTGCAGCTTGTGCTTCTTTGGAGAGCAAAAACGAAGTGTGCTTGTTGTGTGAGGTGAATCCAAAGCAAATCCCAGCCTTTGATTTCATTTGTGCTTCTTTGGAGTCAATCTTAGCCATTGAAGATACTTGGGAAAGGTGAGGGATTGCCAACATGGCTTTTATACAACTGGGGGGGTTGGTAGTAGGGTGGATGAAATGATTTTAGCTAGGGAGAGAAGTGGTTTTGCAGAGGAGAAGGTATGGGGCGACATACCAGTTGTAACTGGGTTTTGGGGCGGGAAAGAAGACTTTTTTGGGGGAGTTAGCAGTTTGGTCCCCTGAAGTTGTATAACTTAAATGCAATATCTACTCGGTTGGCAACTTTGACCCTTGTCTTTTTAATCTTTTGTAATACAACTTTAGGCTTGGCAGTTTTAGCCCCTCAAGTTGTATTTTCTTCAAGCGGATGACTTTAGACTTTGACTTGACTTGGTCCTTTCCTTCCCGTGCTTGGCTTTGTTGGATTTGGCTTTCTTTTTGTTCCTTTTCTTGAATATCCGTATCATGCACAATACAAAAGCAAAACATACAAATACAATGTATTTTTGGTACGTTTTTAGTCGTTTAAGTCCGTTTAGAATGGAAAATGGTATGTGTAATTAAGCACATACCAACTCCATAATTACTGCAATTCTCAAATACAAACGATTAAGTAACAATTCTTTGCAATAATTACATAAAATAGGTTAATTACATGGGATAAATGATGCTATAAAATAGACGTTATTTGATGTCATCAAATATCCCCCACTTGAATCCTACTTGTCCTCAAGTAGCCTTTAGAAGTTTATGAAAATGTATCCCTTAGGATTTTTCTGTTTAAGCATTTATTTGATCTATTACAAGTACACAACCAAACACTTCACGAAATAGGAAGATGAAAAAACTCAAATCACTCAACTAATCTATGTTGTAACATGTAACTAATTCTTTCAATTGTTTGGTCGTGACGAGTATTCTATCATAGGCTTGGCAAGGATACACACTCCACTACTAGAGCTAAAGAGTAACAAGTTTATAAAGGTAAAATGATTTTTTTATAAGGCTTAGGGCTGATCATTCTACAATTTGTCACCAAAAGTACAACACCAACCAGGCAGCTGAAGCACACATACATGGCCGTAACGACGGAATAGACATGTGTGTTCGATCACATCCTCATTCGAGTTTAACCCATTGTTAATGATTAGGAAAGGGAAATAAATTGTTGTTAAGAAAAAATTACGAAACAAATAGACTAGATCCAAGATATAAGTTGCTAGACACTTTTTCCCGACCGTTACTATGATAAAGACACAACTATTTACAAACGTCTTGATCATTGATCAAAAATAACAACTTAAGTTGGCGTTCCCGTAACGGTCAACTTCCCAATCATCCCATACATTAAAACTTTTACAAGACAAGTGGTGATATCTACCACTTTATACAATACTCTACATCGTTGACTTATAAGACATATCAACGAATAATCGATCCTTCATATAATTCCTTCGGTCTAAGCTTTTATGAAACGATTATTATCAAACTTTCCTTCTCCTTTTTGTCGCGATTTTTCTATTTTTTTGGATTTTTTACTACATTATACTACGAAACTCGGTGTAATTTCACCATCTTCACGATCATAATAACTCCGGATAATTCCTTAGGTAATTCTTCATTCTTCGGACGTACCAATAATTGCGTTGGTAGTAAAAATACATGAGTTTTGACTACTTTATACATTCCCATTTGCAATGTTCAAATTTCTTCCCAACCATACCAAAGATAGAAAATTGACACAAGACTCGGGAAAAACATACTTTACACTTTAAGCAACTAGCAACTGATAAATGGACATAATCTAACAGGGTAGGCTAAGGTGTAAAGGTGTAACGAAACAGATAGTTGGTGTAATTCATAAATGATTGGCTCTACGAGTTGTTCTAGGGGTATCTTACTCTTAAGATGAGAGTAAACAAAGGTTTTATACGGGGGTTAACTAACCAGTGTAGTTAGTTAATAAACAACATATAAAGGCTTTTTAGGTGTAATCCTAAAAATTTACCAATTTAAACAAGTTACTCCATCTAAATTCATAGTACTCATCACTATGGTCTCGAATAGATATACCAAGCCAAGTTCTAAAGTCTACAACATCACCGGCACACTCATATTTTTATGGAATTTTGGTAAACATTTAGAAACAGATAAGGTTAAATCCTCACAATATCTAAAAAGGGTTATTGTATGCAGGTTATGTATCAAGTAATTTCACAAAAGTATGCTTGAAATTTTTTTAAATTTAAGCATAATATAAGCATTTTAGTGTGAAAAATAGGACAAGTATCTTTTGAATTCCCATCCCCCAACTTGAATTATACAACGTCCTCATTTTATAGATAAAACATTAAAAACAGGAATTTAAAAGAATTAGAATGAGAAACTTCCTTGATATTTTGCTCGGTCATGTTGAGTTTATGAGCAAGGATGTATGTTATAAATGCATCTGTATTCCAGCATGACTACAATCACACATAGGATTCTAGATGATTGATACATCACCTACTTTGTCGATTTCTTTACAGCGAGGTCCTGTGCAAAATATAAAAAAAACATGCATTCCTATCTTGGTATCTACAATTAATTTAAACTAAACTAAATACTAAATACGGGCCAGTTTGTTGAATACGCTGTATCATGTGCATGAATAGGCAGTATTGACAGAACTGACAATAATGTTTTAAAGTGCATAAAAATAAAGGACTGATAACGTCCAGACATTCAATACGCCGTATGGTATGGAGCGGATACGCCGTATTGATGTCTGGGAAGACAGACTCGATAAAAATAAATAACAATCTGGGTTGTCTCCCGAGAAGCACTTTTCTTTACAGCGAAGTCTTTAAGTTAGACTTTTCTTCCAGCTTCCTTTATTCGGCTCTTGTTACCATCCATCCTTCGTCCATCATGCGAACAATTTCTAGGTAAGCTCGGCATGCATCTTTGCTTGTACTAGTTAAATCATCATATTCGTCTTCTTTAATAGCAACATACTCTTCGTCATCTCCGAACGCATATTTGATCATCTCGAATCTTCTTATATATCAAACTGGCAGCTCATGAGTTTCATTACTACATATCTCTTGTCTTTGATCAACTTCATGATCCATCTCATATTCATGATCATGGTTTATATCATCATACACGTTCCATTGTTTTTGTCATTCGTAACTTGACTCATCATCATCGTCTATAGTTCCTTCCATGATAGCTTTGTTTCTTAAAGCTTCTTATTTCAGCTCTCCGTCCTCTAAGGCTTTGTACCATTCATAATCCTGATAATGGAGTGAGTTTCCAATCATGTAAGCTCCAGGCAAGTTTCCTCCATTACAGTATCCATCTTCTCTCCAGCCACATGTAGGCCACTCCGAACATCCAATTTAAAAATTGAAAGGTTTGCAACAATGTGTAACTAGTGTGGGTGCATTCCATGCTCCATAATCCGTCTATAGTTTTTCGTGTACCCATGGCACATCTTTGTTCCATTCGTAAATCCAATCGTCCTTAAATTCTTCATAAGTCTTGAATCCTTCAATGTCTTTAGTAAGGAGATCATGATCTATCTTGCGTATGTAATTAAACTCTTTGAATTCTTCGCACAATGGTGTTTCATAATCGAACAGGTTTGTTTCAATTCTAAAGATTTCACCGATTTCTTATTCATCATCGTGATCAGTTTCCTCAAGATCGGAAGTTTCATCATTCGTTGGCTTAATTTCGTCACTTCCTAATTTCCAGTAGTCCCATAAAGCTCCTTTAGTAAATATATCCATCGTCTTGTAGTTCACAAACTTTAAGGCCAACCAGTTTTTGAACTTGGGATTAGTGGGGTCCCACTTAATTATGGGGTTGTTAATTCCACCAGTGCGGGAAGGCGAGTAGTATTTTCTAAAAAAAATTCCAGTCAAATCAACCCAACTAGTAATTGATCCTTTAATTCCATCAAACCATCTCCATGCATCTCTAACCAATGAGATTGGGAAAACAACAACTATAAGTTTATCTTGATTCACATTCGGCAAATCAATTGGGTCAACAATTTTTAGAAAGTATTCGATATGATCGACCGCGTCTTCCCCATTAGTACCACTAAAGGAATTTTTGTGCAAATCATCAAGGAATTTTCCTTTCAACTCATAGGCGTTCTTTCCATTAGCCGTAATGCTTGTAATCCTTAAATAGTAATTTGCTTGGTCATTAGTCACGATTTTTCTTGTTGTTGATTTTGCTTCTTTGTCTGTCATCTCTTCTTCAATCAACTAGCTCTGATATGCACGACCTGTAACAAAGGTGAAAATATCAGCAGGATTTGTTCTAAAGAAAGAATAAAAAAATTAAGCATGAAATCAAAGACAAAAATTTAGCTTCTGTTTCTGATGATCGATATGCCATATTCAATTGGAGTGAATACGCCATATTAATATGTTGAGAGAATATGATGTATTGGATAGAAAGTTGGATACGCCATATCGAATGGAAGTGGATACGCCGTATCGGTTTATCGACCAAAACAGTGTATTATGAAAAAAATTAAATATGTAATCAATTAAACATACAAATATACAAGAAAATATATAAAATATACAGAATTATACACTAATCCTAAGGGTTAGATATGATCTAATGCTAAAAACCAAAATATCAAATAAAAATCAAGATTAATTTTCACTCCCCGGCAACGGTGCGAAAAACTTGATGTGTCGTCGTGTGGTTGTAAATTATGATTCAAGTTTTAAATTTATATTTTTACGACTTAACCAAAAACAACACTTTAACGGGTAGTGTACCCGGTCGGTGGGAGTTTCGAAGTAAGTAGGGTGTTGATCACTAAGAGCGAGAAACACTTTCAATTTATTAATACTTTGGTTTTTTTAATCTAAGTTAGTCTAATATATGCTAAACCTATGCTAAACCTATGTTAATCCTAAATCTAATTGATAATGAGGTTTTCAGCCTAAGAGAATGGCACGGGTTTGGTGGTGACTAAAACCAATTCAAGACACTAAAGCACACGCAAGCAAATCAACAGAAGATAAAAGAGTGGTCTATCCAAATATAAGAAAACTGTATTAACCATTATGAATCCAATCAGAATGTTGGTTTGTTTATTAGTGCAATGATTACTTATCTCGGGGCGGCATGTCATTCTTAAGACTTAGGCGTTACTTCTTTCTAAGACCTAGACACGTAGAATTCTGTTACAATTAAACGCATCCGCATAAAGCATCCTTATTTGCTGATTATAATCTATCTTAAGGATTAAAGCAATGGTGATCTTGTTAAACCCTAGCTCATAGAGACTTTACCCACTTACTGCTTAATGACAATTCATACACTAGTAGTCCACTAACCAAGTCTTTACCAATTAGTTGAGAACGTACTCGTTGATACCAAGGTCACCTTATGGTCCAACTAAGCTCACAATCAAAGGGCAAAGATAGGTCGTTAATTATGATCCTATTGGTCTAGATGTATAAATCACTATATGGAGAGCTATCCTGACATCTAGATTACTTGGTCCGTATCACTAGATCCAGTTGAATGATAGGTCGCATACAAAAGCACGTAACAAGTATATTGATAAACATAAACAAGCAATTCAATGATAAATTAAGAAATTGAGATAAACAAATCAAATATTAAGATCTTCATAATAATGGATAATACCCAAAGGTATTAGCCTTTAAACGTCATAATTAATACAAGAGTAATGATTTAGCCAAGGTAAACTAACCGAGTTAACGAATGATACCAAAAACTAAACGATTACAAGAGTATAAGAAATTACACGTTGTCTCCTATGGAATTAATCGCGTTGCTCGACCTCTTCTGCTCTTTTTCTCCTCTAAAAATCAACTTTTATGGTTTAGGTATCGAGAATATGATTTAGCACACTTAAAACTCGTTTTTAAGTTTTCTATTTATAGGGTCTGGAATATGATTGATACGGCGTATCGAGGGTTTCTTAGAGTAGGGACCACGTTTGGTATCTTCCAGAATATTTTATTTCCATATAGCTTAAATACGGCGTATTGGTTGTCAGAACATTAATGTTCAAAATGTCTTCGTTTAAGCTCTAGAATGCTGCCTTTTAGTTATCTATCACCAAGTATTCCATAATTACTGCAATTCTCAAATACAAACGATTAAGTAATAATTCTTTGCAATAATTTCATAAAATGGGTTAATTACATGGGATAAATGATGCTATAAAATAGACGTTATTTGATGTCATCACTTGGCTTTATTACTTGTTTCATACAAGATTTAACCATGTTGCCCTGATTTTAAAGCTTAATTTTGATATTTAAGTTCAAGAGCAATACAATGTGCTTTCATTTTTGAAAAATATTTTTGAAATTGGGCAATGGTCTTTTTGAGAAAACTATTTTCAGACTCGAGAGATTGACTTAAAAATTCAGTTGTCTTATTATCAAGTGGTGAATCAAGCATAGGACTTTTAACTTGACATTGTTCAATATACTGGTCAACCCTACCTTCATTAATGATTTCAGGTTGCTCAATGTGTTGTTGTCCTATAGCAAAGATATTACATTTAGTAGTCAGTTGTACCTTAGCCATTGGCTCTTCATCATATATGGGTCTGATATCTGCATCATCAGTATCTGTATCATTCCCTGGTCTGCTGCTTTCATCTTGTACTTCTGAGTCTGTCCTAATGCTTTCTTTGTTAACCAAATCAGCATCCAATGCTTTACTTGTATCAACCTTACTCTCTTGCGTCTGCATCTGCCTTTTGTTTACCCTCTTGTCATATTGTCTTTGATGACGTGTTATTTTAGCAATAGAATTCTTAACATTACCCATGTATTGAATTAATGTGTCTCTGAACTGTTTAACTTTGATTCCAGTGTATTCATCAAAATACTTACTTGTCATTTGACTATCATAATCCAAGGAAAACTGTGAATCAATGAACTTCTTAAACTGGTTGTTTACCACCTAAAAGGATGCCATGGATCCATCTTCTTGAAATTCATCTTTGTCAAGTTGCTTTTGTAGTTGATCTACATTGAGGAGCATTATACTTGTGAAAGTATCAGCATCTTGACCAAAGAGTGACATGAATGCCCGTTTGAATCCATGTTCGATGCGACTGCCTTTTAAGTCTTCTTTAGAAAGAACATGAAGGTGTGAATGACGAGATCGGAAATATGTCATGCATCTTTCTTTTGCTTTTGACATCTTGTATTTGATTGCATGTACATCTTTTGTTGTAGAATCCAAGCTGCTTTCCTTTACCGATTTGCTAGATGCAGTCTCTGAATTACTGTTTTCTTTCCTAGAGCAAGTGTTTTCTATGAAAATTGGATCAACTTTCAATTCTTGAATGGTATTTGACTGAACTTCTTATGTTTGCAACTTCTTTTCATTTAACAATTGTTGAATCTCTTGTTGATGAAGAATTGTTTCAAGCATATATTTCATTCATAATGAAATCCATGTCCTTAATCATTGCATCTCTGAAGGACTGAGCATTGAATCTTGTATATTTCTAAATACGCTCTTTGAATTCTGAATTGAAAGCTTTTTCAAACGTAGTTTTGATTTTTATCAAAGTAGTGTTGCAATCAGTATGAGAAAGTATATCTTTGGTAAGATGTTGTTCTAGTAAATCCATGTCTTGAGATAATGTTCTCTTGAAGATAGACATGGTACCAAAATCTTGTAAAGTTTCTATGAGAAACTTGAATTGTGACTTAATTTCTCTAAGACTGTTCATGCATCTACTTCTTGAAAGTTGTGTCTTCTCTTGAACTTTAGAAGTTGAACACAAAGAAATTGTGTCATTGTGAAGAACACTTGATGTTTGAGTGGGCATGGTGTTATTGGTATTTGACATTTTAATGTTGTTATGAATGGATATCGGATCTTAAGTTTTATGATGTGATTGAGATTGTGGTTTGATTTGAAGTTCAAATTCACGGGATTTTACAAGTCTTGATTAAACCGAGAAAAGAAGAAACTTTCGTGGGATTTTACTAAATCAAGAAGAAACTGTGAAAGTATAATTGTTGTCTTTTAAGGTCGATGTGAAATTACAATCTCTTAAATAAAAATATTTTGAACCAAATTTTTGTTGCTTGAGTGAACCGAATTTGAATTTTGATGAACTATAAAAATTGAATTTTGGTTGTCTTTTTTAGTTGCACATTTCGCTACGACACATTTAGCTGTTACACATTTCGCTGTTACACATTTCACTGTCACACTGAAGAGCGCTAAAATACACATCTTTGGTAACCTGTAAAACACTATTAAATAGACTAAAAATGCTAAAATATGCGTAATTATATTACAAATAAATTTGTTTGGTATTTTTATATCTTGCAGGTAAAAGGATTGAAAAAGGTGCAAAAACGGGAATTATCGAGCTCAATTTGGTCAAGTCTAATTATTACTCAAGCTAAGATGAAGTCGTGAAATGTCCCCAAGCATACCAGTGGAAAGAGCGCGAGAATACGAGTCCGGCAATGCCCTCGGATATTATTGGGCCAGCCCGTAACCCATTTTATGGGCTGGGCCAACCCATACTTTACAAAGGCCTATTTAAAAGCCCAACACAAAAATAAATAAACTTCAGTTTTATTATGGTGATTTCATCTGATGTCATGGGCACGTGATGTGTAAATAATTCAATTCAAGGCATGTGATGGAGCACTATGAGTTGAAGAGACGAATAGAGAGTGAGCACGTGGCATGCAAATGTGTTATATCTTAAACTCTCATTTCAAAAATTGCAAATGAAATGAAATTGAAATGAAGCTAAAACAGCTCACGTGAGCTAGTAATTAAATCAAGAAATACATGTGCCTCTACACTAGCTTGAAATGAACGAATTGAAAGATGCCACGTGGCGGTGCAAGGAAATAGTTTCTATCTCAATTCATTTTCGGTACATATAAGAAAGAGAGTAAAAATTGATCCAACGAAGGAAAACATTGCGTATGAATGAAGCTGTTTCAAAAGGCCACGTGGCAGCTAAATAGCGATGGATCAGAATTTTTAAAGACTGCAATCTGAGGCATCAATTTTAATGTCAATGATTGGCTACGTTATTTTGGAATGATGGGGGTAATTTACAAATTCTACCCTCCCTTGGCTATAAACACACACACACTCCCCCATATTTCAGGAGTTTTTTTTAGAGAGTAGTTTCTAGTTTAGATTTTGCTTATTTGAAAGTTTTAGCTTATTGTAGGTTAGAGTTAGCCTATTGCAGCTTAAGAAGCTTTTCCAGCTTATTTTGATTATTGTAACTGATATAATTGTTCAAGCTTAATGAAGTTTATGGTTGGATCTTAATGTGCTTATTCCTTTTTGTTCATTTTCTTAAAGTGCTTATTTTTTGTGTTACTTCTTTTTCAGAGCTTATTCAAATCTGATAAGCTCACTTTTAGCTTATTCAGATCCATTTAACTTATATGTTTTACAAAAGAGATTTTCAGTTTAGCTTATTGTGTTTTTTGTTGCGATCGAGGGTGATAAAAAACTTAATCGTTTTCATGTTAGCTTATTGATTAATGGTCCTTATTGATGTCATGTGTGCCTATTATATCTGGATTCGAGCCAAATAAAAGATTATTACTTTTGTCCGTAATATCATTTGTCTTATTAGTACTTATTCGATTAATGTTTTCAAGTGCTCATTTTCACTAGCTTATTCTTGGTTAGATCTCATATTGCTTAAGCCTAGTTATAATTAAGTGCTTGTAGGTTGAGAATATAATTGCTTATTCCGTTTAGGTTTAAGGATCGTATAATCATAGCTTATAAATCTTGGTTATGTTTATTTGAACTAGCTTATCCTATTAAGTCTTGTCTTGATCCCGACCTATTTTTACTCGAGATTAGTTGTTTTTGATTCTTGTTATCGTGGCTTGCCAGTAAGATTATTTGTGCTTGTTAAGCTTGTAATTTTTTTTGTATAATGCAATTAGTAAATTTTCTTTTAATGAGCCACTGAATTGTTGATTGGTTTAATCTCAACTGGGCATGCGTTGATTTGTAAAAATGGAATTTTAGGCCTAGTTTGGTTTGTAAGAAAAGTTCGATTTGGTTTTTGTTTGGAATTAGTTTGGGCCTCGTTGTATTTCTGGGCCTGCGTGTGGTAGAAATGAGATTTGCAAGTTATGATATATATGATTACTGTTAACATAACAATTTGCTTAATCTTTGTTTTGTTTTGACTTTTTGGTACCGGTCTACTCATGAGGCGTGGAGCTTACGGGTTTATTTAGCTAGATAGAATTTAATTATTTTCTTTAGCTAAATAAATCGGGTGGTATTCGTTTATTTGCGGCTTTTCATTTCGGGTTCTATTTTCTAATCTCTTTTCAATACTTAGAATAAGTTTTATTTTATCGTTCCATAATATATTTGTGTATTTGATTTTTGTCATGCTTAGTGTAGATTTATTTTTAATGCTATGTTTGTTAAATTGAATTTCGTTATGAGTAGTGAGTAAATCACTTGTGTTTGCTAAGTGATTAGTGATTTGGAATTTAAGTGCGGTTTTAAAAAGGTTTAAAAAATTAATAGTCAATTTACATACCGTTATTTACTTTTAATGCAATTTAAATACTTGTCATTTATTTAAAAAAAACATTTTACTTTACTTGTCATTTAATTTCTTGAAACTTGTTTTCTAAGGATTTTAATTCGTTAAACCTAAACCCGCACTTAAGGAACATTTCACGTCACTTAGCAAGCATATTTGTCATTTAAATCTTTTAGATCTATTTTAGTTTAATCTTTTAGTTTTTAATCTTAGAATTAATATTAGTTTAATTTTTAGTTTAAAAATAGTTTAAAACCAAAACCAAAAACTTTTATGACAATCAAGCTCGATTTACAACTTGAACGTAGATTTTCATTCACCTCTCGCCGAGGAAAACGATACCCGTGTTGATTACTTTTTATTCTTTCCTAAGAATAATTTGTATGATACTTAGCTTGCGTATTATATATGTATTTTATAAAAATATATATTATATATTTGAGGGTTTATTTGATAAACGCGTGTAACAACGTTCAATATCACTCATCCTTTGACATCACTTGAAGGCTGACAATCTTCCTCAACATAGACCTTGTGACTTGATCTACTTGTAATCATATACTTGAGGTTCTCTCAGGAAGCTCTTGTTTATCAGAGCTTGCGGAAGTGTATCTTGGAAATTCAGAACTGTCTTCAAGTTTTGGTTAATGTCGTTAAATGTATCCTTAAACTTCGAGAATGAGTATGTGGCCTTGATTGCGACTCAGCTGGAATATGGTAGTTACGCCATTGACTAGTCCTGCATGTTTAAGTTAGTAATAAACAACATATATGGACGAATATGTCTTTGTTATTTCGTCGATTTTAGGTTGTGATAACCATCGGTTCCCCGTTTTATAGTATAAATACTCTACCTGTGATCAGATAGGTTCAAAGAACCTTCTTGACAGGGTTTCCAGCTCAAAGTGTTGGATTCTCTAACGCGTAAGCATCATATTCACCGTACTTGCTAAATCTCATTACCGGAACGTCTCAAAGCAGATAGCACGATAAGAGTGAATCAATTAGTTAATATCTGACTGATTTAGTCGTTAATACATGTTCAGTCTTCCCATGCCCAGATGCCCTTTTGAGGCTGCCACAATGGGCATGAGATCAAAAACTTGTTTGAAAATTAGTCGACATGTTAATGAATATAGGATTTTAAACATATCGAAAGTTTTACATTTTCAAAAAACATCTGTCAATTCTCATTAATTCACACAGGTTATATTTGTGTCTGTGTTGGACTCTTGTACAGCTTATGTTCTTGATGATGAACAACAAGTGTATATGAAATTGTGTCCTAATGAGATTTATTGATTGATCTCTTTGGCTCTAGACTCTATAAGTGCACTTTTGTTATTTGGTGATCGGAGGCTGGAGAGGACTGCCACATTTTCAATATCTACTATCTCGGAGTGAGAAAGTCGATAGAAATGTGTTGTACTCCGTGAGAGATGAAACAAACTTTTTTGAGAGAAGCCTGAGTACATGGGAGGGTTGTTCATTTCGTCACTGGGTCCATGTTGACTTGTCTTCAATATCATAATCAGCTTTGTGATTACCGATAGATTATGTATTGACTCGGTTTCTGTCTAAGTGAATGGAGGGCTTCTTTCTTTACACCCTTTATCCTTACAATTCTTTTTCATTCTTCAACCCCTTCAATGTTATTCCAATGCATCCTCATTATCACAATGTTGGGTTTATTCTGGTGATAACTCATGCCTTGGATAACATTCTTCCCAATCTCACTTTACTCCTTTTTTCAATCGTACCTAAGGACTACTATTATATCTAATGGAGTGTCCCTAGGTAGATCCCTTCGGTTCTGGCTAGATCATGGAACAAAATACCTAACCTTAACCTCCTTATATCTCCGTAAATAACAACAGTAGGTCGGTCTTTGGGTATTTCCATTGAAGCCATAAAACCATTGAAAAATTGAGAAATCATTTATTACACATCGAGAATTTTCTATATTATCAAAAGGCTCCCCCTATACGTATGCATCATATTATGAAAGAGTTTTGCACATGCGAGGTCGAGAACGTACTTATAATCAAGAGATCTTATCCGTTATTAAGAAGTATTGATTGCATTTTACTCACTATTCTCCCCCTTAAAAATTTCATATGTGGTGACAATTTTTGATTCAACAAGTGAATTAAAATACAAGTTAATGCACGTTGATCCACTTGTAGAATGAGCGAGCACGGGGAAAACAATGTAGCATGCCAAATGAACCACTTGATATTTCTTTTCGAAATTTTTACTCCCCCTTAAAAATAGATTAGAGTGAAATTTTAGAGTAGGAGTTTGTTGAGCACACAATTTTTGAAAGATTTTGAATATTTATTTTGAAAATATCTTGAAAAATTGTGCTCAACAAGAAAATGATGTTTAATTTATCTTATGAATTATCATTTCCTTAGTACTTCTCTTGAGCAGTCAAAACTTTGAATGTTTTTATGACTTTGCTCAAGACCGAGAAGATATGAACTTCCCGTTGTTTAGGATAAATGTACATAAATGAACATTTTCCTTTCTTTTTTGTCCGAGTCCTAAGCTGACATTTACTTAGAAGTCGTAAAGAAAGTTTAAAGAGACATGTTTTTGAAAAATTTTGAAACTCTCGCTTGAACTTCATTTATATACCCGTGTCAATATTAATCGAAATTTCTAGGTGCGTAAATGTTATCAATTTCTAGGTGCGTAAATGTTATTTTTGGTATTTTTGAAATATTTCAATTTTGTATTTTGCTTTTATATGTTTTATAATTTTATATTTTGTTTTTCTCATAAATATATACAAAGAATTACTGTGATTTTGCAAGACGTTCAAGCTCCCGTGGAGACAAACTGCGCATACCAAGGCGACGGACCAAATAGTTAAACCTATCCACTGGAAGGGCTTTGGTAAATATATCGGCCAGTTGGTAATCAGTCTTGACAAAATACAGTTCAATCGTACCCTTTTCCACGTGTTCCTTTATGAAATGGTAGCGGACAACGATGTGTTTGGTTCTCGAGTGTTGGACCGGGTTGCAGGATATGGCTATGGCTGATTTCGAATCACAATAGATAGGAATCTTGTAAAAATGAAAGCCATAATCCGTTAGCTGTGTCCGTATCCAGAGGACTTGGGCACATCAAGCAGATAGAGACACATATTCTGCTTTTGCGGTTGATAGCGACGTACAGTCTTGTTTCTTCGAGGACCGGCTCACTAGCTTTTAATTAAGAATTGAGTTCCATCAAAAGTACTTTTGAAGGTGTCTTGACATCCCGCATAATCAGCATATGAAAATCCAATTAGTTCAATCGTATACCAGATACCCATATTAATGGTTCCCCAGAGGTAACGAAAGATCCTTTTAACCTCTTTGAGGTGCTTCTCGGTAGGCTGAGCCTGGTACCAAGTGTTGATCCCACGCCTTGATCGGTTCTTTACATAGTAAAGTGTTTGTTACCTTGGATGAATCCAAAATAACAATGGTTGAGACTTTGTTTGTATACCAAAGTGTAATTGTGGCTTTTTCTCCCATTGCTTGTGTAACCCTTTTTAATAATTTGTTTAATAATATAGAGTTGTGCGGTTTTTTGGTTAATAACTAGTTAATAGAAGTTTTTCTTTTGTCTTTGTGATTAGATGAGTAACTTCAGGATTTATTAATTTGGCATACTTTATGTATTCACATTAATAAATATTTTGTTATCCTTAATGAGGCCTTAGTGTTTATGGGTAAGTAGAATTTAGATAAGTGGAAATTTATAGCCTTATTCATTTCCTTTAAAGTGCCTTTTTAGGGTAATATGGAAGGGATATTGTTGCTTTAATTTTGTCTTGTTTGTACTTAAAGAGCTTTCTAGGGTTATATTGTGCAAATAAGATTGGTTCCAAATTTATGTTTCTTAAAAGAGCCTTGGGTTTATGACTATGAATGGTGCCATGATTAAGTAAACCTATTAAAAGCAAAATTTTGGTTTCGCCCTTGACGTGGACTTTAATCTTTGATGACATTTGATCTTTTGCAAAGGGGCTAGGAGCCTAATTATTGCGTTTTTAACCGTTACGCTTTATTTTTGGAATTAAATAAGTATCAAAAACAAAGTCTTAATAGCCATCGGGTATATGATTAAATAAAATCTTGAGGATACAAAATAAGGAATAAGGGACGGTAAGAAATACACAATTAGCTTCATGAGTAGGGTTAGCATCATAACATTGTATTTGCAATGATTTGTTTTTAGCTTGGCTTGAGAGGTGAAGCGGGATCGATAAATATATCCATTTTGGACTTTTTGATGGGCTTTTTGTTCATGATCCTAAAAGGTTATCAATGAATAATGAAACAATACATTATGTACACATGTATAAATTTGTAAGTTGGAAATTATGAAAATCATTAAAATGTAAAAAAAATATTTCAAAATAAGTGGTTAAAACGGGGGTGCTTGCGATTTAAATAATTTTTGAAAACCTTTTAATGGACATTTTCTGTTCTTGTTTGATTGTGAGGGGGTCATAAGTTATAGGGGGATAAAATTATTTATTTCCGGGTTTGTTTTATTTACATTGCGTGTGAGACCAACAATGATTTAGTGTGGGGGAATTTGATGAGCGCTAAAATACACATCTTTTGTAACCCGTAAAACACTATTAAATAGACTAAAAATGCTAAAATATGCGTAATTATATTGCAAATTTATTTGTTTCGTATTTTTATATCTTGCAGGTAAAAGGATTGAAAACGGTGTAAAAAACGGGAATTATCGGGCTCAATTTGGTCAAGTCTAATTATTACTCAAGCTAAGATGAAGGTCGTGAGTTGAAATGTCCGAGAATACCAGTGAAAGAGCCGCGAGGTAATACGTGTCCCGGTGGTGCCCTCAGATATTATTGGGCCAGCCCGTAACCCATTTTATGGGCTGGCCAGCCCATACATTACAAAGGCCCATTTAAAAGCCCAACACAAAAATAAATAAACTTGAGTTTTATTATGGTGATTTCATCTGATGTCATGGGCACGTGATGTGTAAATAATTCAATTTAAGGCATGTGATGGAGCACTATGAGTTGAAGAGACGAATAGAGAGTGAGCACGTGGCATGCAAATGTGTTATATCTTAAACTCTCATTTCAAAAATTGCAAATGAAATGAAATTGAAATGAAGCTAAAACAGCTCACGTGGAGCTAGTATTAAATCAAGAAATACCATGTACCTCTCCAACTAGCTTGAAATGAATGAATTGAAAGATGCCAGGCTGGCCGTGCAAGAAAGAGTTTCTATTCTCATTCATGTTTGGTTTCATCATAAGAAGAGAGTAAAATTGATCCAACAAAGGATAACATTGCTGTACGATTGAAGCTGTTTCAAAAGGGCCAGGTGGAAGCTTTAATAGCGGTGGGTCAGAATTTTTAAAGACTGCAATCCAGGCATCAATTTTAATGCCAAATGATTGGTGCGTTATTTTGGAATGTGGGGGGGCATCTACAAATTATACCTCCCTTAGCTATAAACAAACACACACGCTTCCCCATATTTTGGGAGTTTTTTTTTGAAGTATGTTTTTTAGTTTAAATTTTGTTATTTGAAGTTTTGCGTTATTGTAGGTTAGAGTTAGCCTATTGCAGCTTAAGAAGCTTTTCCAGCTTATTTCGATTATTGTAACTGAGATAATTGTTCAAGCTTAATGAAGTTTATGGTTGGATCTTAATGTGCTTATTCCTTTTTGTTCATTTTCTTAAAGTGCTTATTTTCTGTGTTACTTCTTTTTCAGAGCTTATTCAAATCTGATAAGCTCACTTTTAGCTTATTCAGATCCATTTAGCTTATATGTTTTACAAAAGAGATTTTCGGTTTAGCTTATTGTGTGTTTGGTTGCGATCAAGGGTGATAAAAAACTTAATCGTTTTTCATGTTAGCTTATTGATTAATGGTGCTTATTGATGTCATGTGTGCCTATTGATGGGATTCGAGCCAAATTAAAAGTTATTACTTTGTCCGTTAATATCGTTTGTCTTATTAGTACTTATTCGATTAATGTTTTCAAGTGCTCATTTTCACTAGCTTATTCTTGGTTAGATCTCATATTGCTTAATTCTAGTTATAATTAAGTGCTTGTAGGTTGAGAATATAATTGCTTATTCCGTTTAGGTTTAAGGATCGTATAATCATAGCTTATAAATCTTGGTTATGTTTATTTGAACTAGCTTATCCTATTAAGTCGTGTCTTGATCCCGACCTATTTCGGAGTTGAACACCTTAGTTTCGGGTGGATTTGGATCTATTATTTTTAGCTTATTTTTTATGTTTATCTTTTTATCATTTTTTAAATTAAAGTTTGTTGCTTTTTTTTATTCTAGCTTATTTTTATTAGATATAATCCTTAATCATACCCGATTCGAGTTCACTTGTTTGAACACCTTAGTTTCGGGTGGATTTAGATCTAAAGTTTTTATTTTTATTAGCTTATTGTTTTTAGAATAATTAGTAGCTTATTAATATTTATTGTTCATCTTAACTTTGATTGTTTTAATGTTGATGAAATCGATCCAACACTTAGGCGAGGAGCTTATGGGTCTTATAAGCTTATTTTTTTTTGGTACCGGTCTACTCATGAGGCGTGGAGCTTACGGGTTTATTTAGCTAGATAGAATTTAATTATTTTCTTTAGCTAAATAAATCTGGTGGTAATCGTTTATTTGCGGCTTTTCATTTCGGGTTCTATTTTCTAATCTCTTTTCAATACTTAGAATAAGTTTTATTTTATCGTTCCATAATATATTTGTGTATTTGATTTTTGTCATGCTTAGTGTAGATTTATTTTTATGCTATGTTTGTTAAATTTAATTTTGTTATGAGTAGTGAGTAAATCACTTGTGTTTGCTAAGTGATTAGTGATTTGGAATTTAAATGCAGTTTTAAAAAAGTTTAAAAAATTAATAGTCAATTTACATACCGTTATTTACTTTTAATGCAATTTAAATACTTGTCATTTATTTTAAAAAAGCATTTTACTTTACTTGTCATTTAATTTCTTGAAACTTGTTTTCTAAGGATTTTAATTCGTTAAACCTAAACCTGCACTTAAGGAACATTTCACGTCACTTAGCAAACATATTTGTCATTTAAATATTTTAGATCTATTTTAGTTTAATCTATTAGTTTTTAATCTTAGAATTAATATTAGTTTAATTTTTAGTTTAAAAATAGTTTAAAACCAAAATCAAAAACTTTTATGACAATCAAGCTCGATTTACAACTTGAACGTAGATTTCCATTCACCTCTTGCCGAGGAAAACGATACCCGTGTTGATTACTTTTTATTCTTTCCTAAGAATAATTTGTATGATACTTAGCTTGTGTATTATATATGTATTTTATAAAAATATATATTATATATCTGATGGTTTATTTGATAAACGCGTTGTGAAAACGACTAACATCACACATATTTCGCTGTTACACATTTCGCCTTTACACATTTTACTGTCACACATTTCACTGTTACACATTTCTCCTTTTACACATTTCACCACGAAGAATTGTCCCAAATCGCCACCAAGAAGAAATTTGGGCAGAGTTTTATTTCGTGTAAATATAACAAATCACCATGAAATAGAACCCCTGTACTTAGGTGTGTAATCGAGCCGAGCCAAGCCCGAACTCAACAAGGCTCGAGCTCGGCTCGAAAAACCAAAGGTTGGCTCGAACTCGGCTCGATTGTTCGTCAAGCTTTATCCATTAAGGCTTGAGCTCGACTCGAGTAGGATTCGAGCAAAGCTCGAGCTTAGCTTGAAAAGCTCGAAATTATATATATGAAACAAATACATCACTAAGGCTTACACGCCACTACAAAAGCTATCACAAATGACATTTACATAGCATGACTTTAAAATACGACAAAAACTAACAAAAATGACTTTTACATAAAATGACTATACCATTTATTACCACACAAAATAAGGACAAACCACTTATGAGAGATAGAATCATAGAACTGTAGGATTTAAATTAGGGTTTGAAGTGTACTTCTAGAATATAGTAATATTTAATCCTTTACGTAGTTTGTCTTTACAGTTATTAGGTTCATATTCAATCTGCCCTTGTTTACTTATATATAAATAATATGAAAATATATTTATACTAAGGCTCGAAAAGCTCGATGAGCGCTCAAGCTGAGCTATTAAAAGCTCGAGCTCGGCTCATTATATTTTTCGAGCCACTTTATTGGGCTTGAGCTCGGGTTTGAGCTTGATAAAAGCTCGGCTCGATCGAGTCAAGCTTGAACTCGAGCCCGAATTGCTTGATAAAAGCTTGGCTCGTTTGCAGCCCTACCTGTAAGACACAAATCGCTATCTAGCATAATACACAAATCGCTATAAAGAAAGTGCACATTTCGCTACGAAGTAATTGCACATTTCGCTAAAACACATGCACATTTTTCTATTCAGTGTAAAATGCACACTTCACTAACCTTCAAACACATTTTACTGATCTTCAAACACAAATCACTAACCTTCAAACTTTCCGGACAAATAACTTTTTAAATCTCTTAAAAACACTTTTGATGAATGATTTGATCCAAGATTTTTGCACTTCTAACTAAATGAAGCCTAAATCTATCATAAAACATAAACTTTAACATTTTTATCACCAAATTTTTTTACTTTTTGCTACGAGTTTTGAATAGATTTTTTCAAAAACAAAAATAAGCTAATGACTAGATAATCTAGATGATTAAAAGACTAAAATAAGTTGTTTTAAACCTACAAATAAGCTAGAACATCAAAACTATGAAAAGCTTAAAAACAAAAAATCAAACCGTGGCTAAAAATGTAAAAAATGGTGCCTTTTTTTCAAAAACCACGACTCAAAAACTTCCAAAACTCCTTAGAGATTGATACCACATGTTATCCCAAAATAAATAAGATCCAAACACAACAATAAGCTATACTAATAAGCTTAATCCATACGAAATAAGGTAAAAGAAAAGTAGAAAGGAAAGTGAAGAATATTAGATTATGAAGGAGAGAGTTTGGTGAGTTACACACACATACAAGGAAGAAAATCTAACCAACACCCTCTCCATGTGTGGAGAGAGTTCTATTTATAGTCATCATACCCTAGATAGCGTATTGTCTCTTCTACTTAGGTCAGGCTTGGCTTGTGTTGGGCTTTAGCCCGAAACATGGACAATATTAGCTTAAAGTCCAAGCCCGTTGAATTCGACTAGCCTATTACGTTACAAGACTAATTATTACAAAGACGACCGACGACATTCTTGTTCGAATTATATAAAAATAAGGCTAACATAAGGAAATAAAATTTGTAAAACCTCATAATAATTCGTCCTCTAGTGGCGGCCCCCAAAGCAATATGGGCGGCCCTCCTAAAGCACAGACGACCCCCAAAGCAATTGAGGGACCGCCTGTCTGTTCACAACATGTCAAAAAATCTGTATCTTTTCAAAAATCCATTTAGGGTCCTAGACCAAAACATATAATGATAAACAATGTTAAAATTCCATTGCTAGTGATAATGAAGTTAAACAATTTTATAAACCATCGTTAAAACCTGGAGTTGGATTCTCTAAACCAAACTTTAGGTCAAAAACTCCACATCTTAGGATTGTCAACAATTCTTAACGTCGTTCTAAAACACCACAACCAAGAAGAAATGTTGGTCGACAAAACTAACCTCATGGATATCCTGTAACTTAGAATAACTTCCAACCTCAAAGTTACATGCCCTGAGGAATGTGTCCTCCATTTCCACATCCTAATCAAATGCAACAAATGCAAGGGATGTTTGGAACTAACAACTTTGGACCCATGAGATATTGGGGACCAAATGTTTGAATTGTTATCTTATATAAATAGATATGCCTTAGAGTTAACTTAGAACCTGATGAGTAGATAAAAGATAGCGGATGATCTAAACACATGACCGAAAGCTCTTCTCAACCTACAAGGCATACAATGGATGTAACGTTATTTTTTGTAGCAATCTTCGTGGTAACATCATTGGCAAGGGTACGATCTCTAATGACTCTCTTAATATAGATAATGTAGAATATGAACATAACTTAAGATTTAACTTGCTAAGTATAGGTTAAATATGTGATAATAAATGTAGAGTAAATTTCTCTGAACACGATAGTGAAATCACTAAGGACGGTAAGGTAATAGGTAGCAATATTAGGAAGAAAGGATTATATGAAATGAAATTAGGAAATATGCCGAAAGATAAAATTTATCTTGCAACGACTGATGAAAACTCCACTTTGTGGCATAGGATATTAGGTCACGCTAATATGCATCTTATTCAATTGTTAGCCTCTAAGGAATTAAGTTTGATCAACACTTTTGTGATGCTTAAAAAATTAGAAAACAAGCTTACGCTAGCCATAAAGCCAAGAATGTAGTCTCAATGACTAGATGCTTATAACTTCTCCATATGGATCTATTTGGTCCATCCGCTGTACGAAGTTATGGAGGAAACCTCTACACCTTAGTAATAGTAGACGACTATTCTAGGTAAACTTGGACAAGATTCCTTAAAACTAAAAACAAAGCATTCGATCAATTCGAAATATTTAGTAGGAAAATACAAAACCAATTAGGATGTCTAATATTGTTAATTAGGACAGACCATGGTAGGGAATTTGATAATGAAGTGCAATATGGAAAGTTTTATAATTCCAACGGTATTACACATAACTTCTCGGCTCCACACACTCCACAATCAAATGGCATGGTAGAAAAGAAAAATAGGAAACTATAATAAATGAGTAGAACCATGTTGAATGAACAATCGTTACCATAAAAGTTTTGGTGTAACGCCGTAGATACTTCAACATACATCCTCACCCGAATCCTAATTAGAACCATCTTAGGTAAAACACCTTATGGACTCTTGAAAGGTAGGAAACCTACTCTTGATTATTTTAAAGTGTTTGAAAGCAAGTGCTTCATCTTAAACACCAAAGACTACCTTACTAAGTTTGACTCAAAGTCATACGAAGGCGTCTTTCTAGGATACTCCTAAAATAGTAAAGCCTACATCATCCTAAACAAACACACCATGAAAATCAAAGAATTACTTAACGTAACATTCAATGAAACTCCTCTGCCCTCTAAGACATCACCCTTGGTGGATTATGACTTAGATGAAGAAGAAGCAATTAAGGTTACCGAAAAGAAGAGCCTAGAAAATGACATTAAGGATGAAACTTTAGAAATTGACAAAGTAGTCAACATTAAGGAACCTATGAACCATCTATTAGAAAATGTCATAGGAAACCTTAACCAAATAACCCTTAGGCCTCAAGCCCAAAACCAGTAACTTCTGTTGTTTTATATCAACTATAGAACATAAGAATGTGAATGAAGCCTTAATGGATGAAAGTTGGATAATCGCTATGCAAGAAGAATTAAATCAATTCATTGCAAACAATGTTTAAGAATTAGTACCACAACCTAAGAATATGACAATCATAGGAACTAAGTGGGTGTATAGAAATAAGTTAGACGAGAACGGTGTTGTTTCTCGAAATAAGGCTAGGTTAGTCACCCAAGGTTATAATCAACAAGAGGGCATCGATTATGATGAAACTTATGCCCCAATTGCTAGATTAGAGTCTATTAGGATATTATTAGCCTACGCTTGTGCCTTAGATTTTAAGTTATTCCAAATGGACATAAAAAGTGCAATCCTGAACGGTTTTATCAATGAGGAGGTATATGTGGCACAACCTCCGAGATTTATTGACTTTGAAAAACCATATCATGTTTATAAACTCAAGAAAGCTTTATATGGTCTTAAACAAGCACCTAAAGCTTGGTATGATAGATTAGAAGCTTTTCTTATTAAACATGAATACAACACGGGAATGGTAGATAACACTCTTTTTATAAAGAAGAAAAGTTCAAATCTCACCATTGTTTAAATATATGTCGATGACATTATATTCCGTTTGACTTGTCAAGACATGTGTGATGATTTTTCAAAAATCATGCATGACGAGTTTGAGATGAGCATGATGGGTGAACTTAACTTCTTCCTTTGATAACAAATAAAACAAATAGAAGATAGAATTTTCATTAATCAATCTAAATATATTAAAGAAATGCTTAAGAAATTTGGCTTAGAAGATTCTAAACCAATGAAAACACCCATATCCTCGGATACTAAACTCACGAAAGACAAAGAGTGTGAGTCGGTAGATAGTACCAAGTATCGAGGCATGATAGGTAGTTTATTACACCTAACGGCAAGTAGGCCCGATATCATGTTTAGTGTCTGCCTTTGTGTACGCTTCCAAGAGGATCCCAAAACCTCTAATCTTGAAGCGGTTAAGCGTATCTTCTGATACATGAAAGACACTACGCACTTAGGATTATGGTATCCTAAGGGGACCGACATAGAAACCGTAGTATATGCCGACTCTCATCATGCGGGATATTATGTGGACCGAAAGAACACTAGCGGTATTTGTACATTCATAGAATGTTGTCTAACATCTTGGTCCTCGAATAAATAAACCGCTCTTGCTATATCTACGACCAAAGTCGAATACGTAAGCGCCGAAAAGGCATGTCAACAAGCACTATGGATGAAACAAGCTCTCATCGACTATGACATTCAACTCGACGATGTCCCGATTATGTGCGACAATAAAGGCGCAATTGACCTTAGCAAAAACCCAGTGCAACACTTGCAGACAAAACACATCGAAATTCGTCACCACTTTCTTCAAGACAATGTCCAAAAAGGACATATATCTATCAAAAAAGTCTCGTTCGTCAACTATATCACCGACATCCTCACCAAACCCCTTAAATGTAAATCGTTTAACTATCTTCGTCTTGGTTTAGGAATGATGGAACACATTCCATAAATCGTTCTTCTTTTATTCTAGTCTTGATTCTAGTCTGTGTTCCATTCCGTGTCGTGACAACTTAATTACTTCATCCGAAGTATTTTAAGCATTTTTAATTCGCGAAATGCAAATTAAAACATCACTCCTCTCGTAAATTTTTGTCAAAAAATTAAGTCTAAAACCCTCTGCTGAGGGCGGCCCCTAATTTAAACATGCAGCCCCCATATCGACATGGGACCGCCACCAGACGAGACATATGTCACTCATCCCATTTTTGTTAAACTCAAAAACGAACACTGATGTGTGGTTTGTAAAGAATTTACAGGAAGTTTTACAATCCTCTAGGCAGTGCACCTAATCGTTACAGTGTAGTATAGGCAAGACTCGAGGGTTGTTATTATTCTATAGGGGAATAGGTTGGGAAGGCTTGAATAGAATCTAACAAAGGTCTAAGGGTTGAGAGAAGATTCTTTTTGTATTTTTATATTTTTATGAAAGCAAGTAAAAAATCATGGTTTGAGAGGTTGGTTGGTTTTTAACTAATTAAACTAAATTAAACTAAATATTAAACTAAATATTAATCTATACTATTGGTTATAACTATATGGTAAACGAACGTATTTATTTAAACATGCCTTACTCCTTATTATGTTTCTCCAAATTATGTTGCTTTATCACTCTTGTGAAGATCTGTGTAAGTATTCCCTAAGTCATGAACGAATTACACGAACCCACCGTCTATGTAATATTTTGTTAAGGTGACACACAAGTAAGGTAGCATGAAGACTATTACAAGGCCCCTAAGAGTACATTACATTCAATTAAAACACTTAAGAGAGATAAACCATATTAGGGGTAAGGTAGTATGAAGACTGTTACCGATGGTATCCTTTCTACATACTCGTGTTTCCCTAGACGTATGCCAATTTAATATCTTATGACTAGTTTTCTAAAGCCTAACGCGCACATCCATCACAAGAAGCAACACAATAAGGATCTACATAATAAGTTTCATGCAATCATAAGTAGATACTAATGGATCTAGTCTGGCATATTATAAGGAAGTGAAGAACATAAATCAATCAAACAACACATAGACATATTGAATGATAAAAGATAAAGGATCTCACTTGATTAAAACATGAGTTAATGGTAGATACAAGAGGGTTTTGAAACCCTAAAAACGGCCTAAGTAGCAGCCAAATTCGTCTTCTAAAACTAGGGTTCAGTCCCCAAAAGTTACACACTTAAAACCCTAAAATGCATGGGTATATATAGGAAAATAAACCGCGACAGCGTCGTAGTTTTTCTGACACTGTCGCTTCGCCGAATCTTCTAGGGTTTATTTTGAGGCGGTTACGTTCCGATGCCATCTTTAGTTTCTCTGACACCGTCTCTTTTATGTTCTGACGCCGTTGCAAGGGATTGCGACGCCGTCTCCAGACACTATACGTAATATCTTTAAAAGAGTTGGTGTAGAGTCATAGTCGTGTCCGTTTCTTCTCTAATTGAGCCAAAGTCACGTGTATTTCCTCCAAAAGCCATTCAAATGCTAAAAATGCAAAAATAAATGTTTAAGTACATAATTTGGGCATATTAGCATGATTTAGAGGGTTAAATGACCCCTAAAAACATATAAAATGACACCTCATCAAACACCCCATATCTCTAAGTGCATCGAAGAAAACACACATAGCCCCTCCAAACCTTAAAATCAGCCATTAAAACTCAAATTGAAGATCAAATCAACACCAATAATCAATCCTAACATCATAAAGATCATTAATTGTAGTCATTTCATCTACTTTATTTCTAATTCGTGTCTAGGGTTCATGTTAAACACAAAACCAAAATTAGGGTTTTTTCATTCTTCTTTTAATTATTTGCAATTAGGACCATAATAACATAATGTATAACTAATATGCTTCGTATAGACATAGGATTTGCATAATTAAGTGTGTTTGTCAAAAATTTGGGTATGAACAAAACCCCCTAATCTCTTTTAAAATTTCTCACGTTAAGAACATCACAAGAATGTCTTAATGCATTGTTAATACACTTTAAAAATATTTTTGCATTCATGAACAATGATCTCATGAACATCATTTGAAATATTCAATTAATGAGTATTTTTGACATGTTTGGATGAGCAAAATTGAATTAAAGAGTATTTGGGTTAACTCGTAGGTTTTTATTTTAGAGTCGAGTTAACCACAACTCCACATTTATTGCATATAGTCAGACACTAGGCAAAAATTCTTATTACCAATGCGAGTTCACTATAATAAAACACCATATTATTTTTTTTACTTAGGTAACAATGCCTCACAAAACTGCCAAAGACCACCAGAATACTAAAAGCTATATTCCTAAAATCTCAAATGAATACACCTTACCCTTAAAACAAAATTTTGAATTCCTTAAAAACCGTTTCATTCATGAGGGTCGAGTAGTTTATTCGGACTTTGATGACTTGGTCTATGTTAGATCCATGTTTAATCATATAGGGTTTGAGTGTCTTCTCGAAATTAACGAGCAAATCGTTCCTCGTTTCATTCTTGAATTCAATAGTTAATATTGTGTCATACACTCTCGAAGGTCAAATGTTAATTAAGTTTGTCATCCAAGATCAGTTCTTCTCTTACACTCTTGAATAATTTAGTCAAATTCTTGGTATTCCTTTTAGCAGTCAATGTTTTGTTTCCGACAAGTGGTCACTTGATGACTTGCAATTTAATGTCCCAACAAGTGGTTCTTATAACACCCCCATTTTTAACATATAGCAGCGGAACCTAATCTGAGATATTATTTCAAAGTACAACAGTCATAATCATAGAAAATGACTCAAAAGAGATGTTTTTAAAAGATAAGTTATCATTCATTATATCATCAGAGTTTTTACAAACAGAGGTCCCAAAATCTACATGAAAACATAAAGTTTGAATGATAATAGTTTAGCCATCTTCAAGTCTGTGCCACTCCGTGCCATAAGATGTTCAGTTACCTGAGATAAACATGCTAAAAGGGTCAACATAATGGTTGAGTAAAATTCATAGGTTTATAATAAATAGTGTGAATACAAGTCATCATAAGAGTGAGTTACGTTGTTATACACCCATAAGTGTAATCATTGCAATGTGTATAATTCTTATGGAAAACAGTATTATTGCGTCTAAGCTCATAGCACTCAAACTAACTAGTGTATATATCAATAATGATATATATAAAGATAATGGCCCCCGTGTAGGTAATTACCATATACCTATAAGTTTCAAATATAGTGCATTTGGTTACCTATCTGGCTAATACAAATGGGATTCGTCAATCCCAATAGGCCTATTCACAATATTCACGTTCACTTGCAAGTGATTAATGGTCCATGATGGTGAGGGTCTTTTGGCATAAAAGGACTTAGACAACAGATGCAATAATATATCAGGATAACATACATTTAGAAAACACTTGTATTTATGGTTTATAGCATGTATCCCCTTCACAGGTTTATGAAATAGAAGATTTAAAAGTGAGGTTATGAACTCACTTTAACAGTATAGGGAAATCCGATTGATGGCAAAAGTATATCAAGTGAAAGTATTACTTTGATTTATTAATTTATGGAAATACTGTATCACTGTTCGGGCCATCATAATTCAAAGGTCATGTAGTAAGCGTTTGAGGAGCCAGGACACTTTAAATCGTAAATCCAGCAAACTCATCAAAACGTATACCCAAATGAAACTCCTTATATGAAGCTCCCTAGTAACGTGATACGATAAGACTTTAAGTTTCTTCAAAAGTTAGTCGATGATAGATTACGTTAAATATATAACGTAATTGTTTTATAATGCGTCGATCGGTGATTAATAATGATTAATGTGTCGGGTTTTAATAAAATAGAGTTTTATAATATTAATATATATATTTATATAATTTGTATGAAAGTATAATATTTTATATTTTTAAGTTTGCAAAAATGGTAATATATACCCTTGGTTTATAAAATTTTACAAGTTTAGTCCTTATATATACTATATATATAATTTAAACCTTTATCTTTAAAATTTGGCAAGAATATCCCTTGGAGTTATAACTTTAATATAATTATAGAAATGACCCTTGCAGTTAATATTTTCTAAAAGTTACAATATACCCCTTGCATGAAAAATAATTTGCAAAACAAGTCCAAATTCCATGCAAGCTTATTTTTAGGATTTCAAAAGAGATTTGTAGGTTATAGCTTATTACAATAAGCTAAAATAAGTTAGGATAAACAGCTTTTACGAGCTTATAGCTTATGAAAAGGGTTTACGAGCTTAAAATGACAAAATGGGTCGTTTAGGTTCGAAAAATTAATCCAACGTGTTTAAGCTTTTAAGACTTGATAAAAAGTTTATAGAAATGATAAATAAGCTTATAGGAATAGCTTATAACAACAGCTTATGAGATTAGCTTGTAGAATTAAAGAAAACGAGTTATTAGGGTTTTTAGGGTTCGTTTGGTTTTAGAAAATTAACCACGCATGGTTTTGAGTTTAAAGCTTTTAACAAGAGCTTAGATATGATCATGCAAGCCTTATGAAAGTTTTAAAATATAATTTTAGCTTATAGAACAAGATTATGGCTTACTTGAGCTCAAAATGGGTCGAGTGGTGTTTTTAGTACTCGTACGCCTAGAAATGACTTCACAAGGCTTCTTATCTTGGTTCTTGGCTTCACTCATGGTCTTGTGGCTTCTCTTGATCCTTCTTGGTTGTTCTTAAGACTCCATTGTTGTTTACTTGAGTGTTTGAGATGTGAGATTGAAGTGAGGAGGGTGCGGCTATTTATAGCCTTAAAATTCTTTGAGGCCAAGTTTAGCAAGAGTATGGAGCAAGGTGAGGTGACTAATGGCAGCTAGGTATGATAAGGATGAGCTATAGATGAGTATTGATAGCTAGAAAACTAGCTATAAGAGGTGTTGATGGTTTGTGTGGCCGCGACTGAAGTGAGGCAACAATGAGGTGACAAACCACCTTGGTGGCCAAGTATATTAGCAAGGAGGTGATGGAGGTGCTTGCTAGGCTGCTTGATGACATAAGAGTGAGGCCATGGATGTGCTTGGATGGGTGCTTGTAGGAAATTAGAAGGGGTGGTTGAATAGTTTACTGGTTAATTTGTCGTTTTAAAACTTTGCTTAGAAAATTGTTAGATTCGAGTTGTATATAATCAATCAACAATATGAATCACAACTAAAATATCTAATATAATGAACTAAGTAAATAATAATACTAAAATGATAGAGAAAGAAACGATCAAACCAAGACATCAAAATTTATAGTGGTTCGACAACGAAGCACCTCTTCGTTCCTACTCCACTGCCCGAGTACTCCACTCGAGATTTCACTATGTCAACAAGATCCCTTTAGGCGGAGAAAACCGTTTACACGTCGCTTACTT
>BQNB010069960.1:0-23752 GCA_026074375.1 Tanacetum coccineum
CAATACATCTCTTTATAAAGTTGGTTTGACACTTTGGGATTATGCATTTGAAGAACGGGGTTATCTCCTTGACCTTGATGCGCTTTTCACATGGGAACATTGTATTATGAGTCGCCCTGAAGATTGTATGGATGCGGATTATTGCTACTTTCTCCTGTTGGGATTTAACAATCAAGTTAACCATTAACTTTTACGAGTACGCGGCGGATATATCTAGTTTAGCATAAACAATTAACATACATAAAACACAATAAGGAGTATAAAGGGTAAATAGAATACTAACCCTTGTAGTCAACTGCAAGTAAACGAAACCGAGATCTAGAAACTAGTGACTAAATGGTCACCTCTACGATTCCTTACACCAACCACGTCTAACAAAGCACGCCCGGATGCTAGAGCCAGAACCTCAACGTATAACCCTAAACAAAACACTTTAATATAATCACGCCTGAATAAAAGCCCCAAAACCACTCTTGTACTTGGCACCGAAAATCAGAGAGTGAATACAAGGGTTTTACCGAATTCGGTTGTAACCGAAATAGGTTAAACACAACCGAAAACCAAAACCACAAGACCTAGATCGAATCTAAACGTTGTCACTCCTTGACAACCTGTAAACCCAACCTTTACACCACCTAGACCAGACCTGGGGATCGAACCACACTTGGAGAACCTTTAAAAGGTTAACCGAAAATGGGTAGGGAGTAAAAAAAAGCTGAGAACCGACAAATCCCTATAAAACCCTATAAAGGTTCTGGAAACACGGCTGATTTACTTGGAGAAGAGATGGGGAGGATAGCAAATTGATATTTTGGAAAAAGTGTTAGAGAGGCTTCTTTTTCTGTCGTGTAATAGGGCTATGGGTTAAAGGGTTTATATACCCTATGAAACCCTAAGTATGAGATATAGGCTCACAACACACTAGGTAACTTCCAAAACCTATCACGAAACTCTTCTACTAATGCCTTATACCTAATTAAAATGAACCTAAAACATGTTCAAAGAATCTTCAATGCCTCTAATAAGTCCTGCCACCTTAAAGAATACATGGAATTCCTTGATCTTGTGTCATTTAAAATGTCCAAAACATTTTTACTTAGACGATGTTTCAAAGTTTTAACATGCCTAAATGTAATAAATGTGTGTCGCCCCCAATAGCTCACACACTTCAAGTCGACTGTGCGCAACCAACTACCATAATCCAATAGTCTCCTACATGGGAGTTGAGTAGGCAACTGCCCATTTACTAACAGACGGAAAAGTCTAGTAACTACACACATTGAAGTGTCTAAGATCAAGTTATCATAAACAATACAGTAAGGCACAGGTTATTTTTCTCTTGCTATAATCATGCCCTTTGTTCAAATACTCGTAAACCATGATAAAGGATCCTGACTCATTCCATATAGTATAACCATTTAGATTCTCGTTATAGAACATAATACACATATACCAAATGTAATCAAAATCATCTTGCCTTAAAACCCTTTTGGGTTACGCCGAACAATTAACTGATAAATTCTGGAAAGGACGCCAAGGTATCAATCTACACTCAAGTGGAAGGAACAAATTCTTTGTTGAATACAAGTATGTGAATGTTAGCCTTCACATCACTATCCAATAATAGACTTTATAACTACCATTATTTAGGACAGACGTTGACATAGAATTAAAAATGATAATCCACACATACCATAAACTTGTTTGTTATTCTCAAGTCTAAGAGGGATTTAAACAAACCAAAATCGAAAATTTAACATATCACGAACGATCCATAAAGTATTTTTAAAGTTAGGGTGTCCCATATGCCATCCCTTGTGGTAACATATGAGTTTGGCGAGGAACCTCCATATATTCAAATAATAATCACACCAACATCATCATTTGCCTTATGTAACAATACTCCCATACAGTTAACCGACAAATATGGGACAAGATTTAGAATGAATTAAATCATTCATGATTAAAATATGCAAAAAAGGATAAACAAATATAATATGAATGGAAAACAAATATCTACGTCATCTTTATATCATCATAAAATAAATTGTCTGACGAATCCAAATTATCCAAATAACCTAATAAAACACATATTTACATGAGACTGAGTAATCTGGAAGCAATCCAAAATTCATAAGTAGGTTCTTAATGCTTTGAAAAGCCAAACCGCTTAGATTAAAAGGATCACCTAAGTGTGTCATCTGTGTGAACATTTTCTAACTTTAAGTACACCAAATTCAATAACTATCCAACGAAGGTAGTAGAACTTTGGCACTAAAATGTCTAGCACCATTAGTGATTCCAGACTCATTGAGCTATGTTAATTGGCTCCAGTATTATCACAATACATACTTAATGGGATCTTTCAACAATTGTGGAAACTACACCAAGCCCAAAAATGATATTATTTAACGCCAAACGCTTCCTAAAGAAAGTCCTCATAGCACAATATAACTTAGCTTCTCTGGCATGATGAAGTAGCGAAAAAGCTTTGCTTGGCACTCTACCAATCAATACAACACCTCTATTCAAAAACGAACACATTCTCCCTTCTAAGACTTGAGGTCACCTCAGCATCCGTCAGATATCTAGCATCAGTGTAGCAAGAAACCCTAACACTCGTTTTAGATCACACCACCACCGTAAACTAGAAACATGGTCCCTTAAAAAGAAACTTTAGAATGTTTCTTAACAATAGTTCCCAGTGAAGATCCACCTGAATCAATAGAATCAGGCTTGTTATGTTCCTGAGCGACCACAACATCAGGGGCGAGTACATCTTACAATTCATACATAATAGAAACCAGACAGTCAATGAGCATATGGACATTCTCATGCGCTTTAACTCTGCAGGTGAAGCACGTTGTGATTAACTCACAATCAACTATTCTTGCCTGGGGATACTATCCATGTTTGGAATTCACCATGAGATTAATACGCTTTATAGATTTTTTAATATATAAGCAACTTTGGCATAACCACCTAACCTGTCTACTTGATCTATCTCTATAGATCTTGATCCAAAGTAAATGTAGACTACACCTAAATCTTTCATAGCACAACAGCTTTCAAGGAAGGATTTTTACATCTTTAACATCGTAATGTGTTGTACCCATGATCAATATGTCATACGACATACAAGATATAGGAAAGTATTGACATACTCCCACTACAGCATAGATATACACATGGCTACAACACACAACGATTTTGAGTAAAACTAAATATCTTAAATTCAGCATCAAATCTTTTATTTCCAATGTGCCTGATGGCTTGCATAAGCCCATAAATTGAGAACGCATCGCATGCATACACGCTTTGTAAATTTAGGATTGACAAAACCTTCAGTTGCATCCCATTTCCACCTCTCGAAGATATCCATTAAGGAAGGCAGTTTTGACATCCATTTGCCAAATCTCATAGTCATAAAATGCTGCTATGGCTATAAGAATCCTAATAGCTCTAATGTCTGCAACATGAGAGAAGGTTTCCTCATAATCAATCCCTGGGGTTTGAGTATAGCCCTTCGCTACAAGACGAGCTTTATAGGTGTGTTACAAGTCTCCACCATGTCGGTTCTCTTCTTGAAGGCCAATATGCTACCCATAACGTTTGCCGATAGGAAGAAGATCAACTAAGTCCCAAACTTCGTTAGTCTTTCATGTATTGCATTTGCACATTCATAGCATTCATCCATTTATGCAGACTCAGTCTATCAATGCAGGCTTATATAGTTCGCAGGTTCGCCAGAGCCCCTAAATCATTGCTCCTCAGCATCATGTATAAGCACAAACGAACTATGGACTCGTGTCCCTGTGGACCCTACGAATGGGAATGATATCACTTTAAGGTTCATCAATTTCTAGATCATCCTCTCTATGATTTAAACTAGTGTCTATAGAAGGATGCGTATCTTCTTCTTGAATAATTTCAAGATCTTCTAAACTCCCACTTGCTTCTTGAGTTATAAGACTATTCTCTAAGAATTCAGCATTCCGAGCAACATGACTTTGTTTCTAGAGGTGTGGTAGTATGAAAGAAAATCCCAATAGTTTCCCCTTTGGGTATCCTATAAAGATACACTTAATAGATATGGGTTCTAACTTGTTAGGCTTGGTAAGAGTATCTCGCTTAACAGTCCTCTACAACCCCAGACTTTTAAGTTAAGACAGGCTTAGATTGGCCTTGCCCAAAGCCAATACTTCGTAATGTGATCTTATTCAACCTCTTAGGTGGAAACCAATATTGAAATCGTGCAGCATCTCACGAGCAAAATCCAAAAAGGGACTTTGGAAGAGTTGTTTGACTCACATGTGATCAAACCATATCTAGTTAGAGGTTATGTTTCTCCTCTCCGACAACACCATTGTGTTGTGGAGTGTTAAGGAGGAGTACAGCAGGGCGATACTCCCATGATCCTTCAGATAGATCCAAACCCTCTGACTCATATATTCCCACCCACGATTAGAAATGTAGCGAGATATTATGATTCTTACCAGAGTTGGTTTTCTACTTCCTTTTGAAAAACTTTAAAAGTCTTCAAACACTTACATGTATATTGCTTTAATAATCAAGTAAACATAACCATAACTACTAAAGTCGTTAAGGAAAAAGACGAAGTAGTTTGTCTCCTTTCTAGACATGATTTTAAAATGGTGCCACATAACATCGGTGTGTATTAGTCCAAGTAAGTAATATTGGCCACTTTTCGACTTGAGTGAGTGTAAGGTTTTCTTGTCCACTTTCCAGTACAATACAAAAATGCATTTTCAAAAGCCTATGACAGTTGAATTGATAAATCCATCAGTTGCAACTTCTAAATGCGTTTCATGCTAATGTGCCAAAGACAACAATGCCACAAGATAGCAGATCCAAGTCTAGCTGGCTCTTTTTTTACTTACAGTAAATATAGAACTTCATTTCAAAAGAAAATTAGACAAGTCAATTTCAAAAATACCATCCCTTGGGATAAAACACTAAAATAAACCAAGTTAATATCCAATAAACTTAAATTGTATTATTCACGAAGCGGTTTATAAAACCAGCTTAGTACAAAACGGGAAACAGAAATTACTCCTCGAGTACAGAAGGACATAATGACAATTGTTCAAAATCATACACTAATCCACTCATGAAGACATACAAAAAAACGCCAGTTGCTTCAACACTTCACGTTGACCATAAATGCCCAAGTACAAGCTAAGAGCCCCCACTTTCATTTTCCTACTGCCCTTCGACCTTGTCGTTTGTAATATCAAATATGAGTACCACAACACCATGTTAATAGATCCCATGAATTTTTCCAATTAAGGAAAGTATTGAGTTCTATATTGAGAGGATACCTGAACCACCACACCAGAGGCTGCGTTCTTTTTCTTCTTTAGCAACACGGTAAAATACTCGAGGACAAGTTCCTCTTCCAATGTCCCTGTCTCCCCACAACTCAAATGACAGATTGAGTCCCTTTATAGGGATCATCCCTCTTAGGTGGAGGGGAACTTGGGCTTGGGAGTGCATAAGCGTGCTTATTTTTCCTATTCCCTTGATTTTTGTCCCCTAGCAGCCATTTGGGGTTGCGGTTTTTTGTGCTTTTTACCTATCTGGACTTTACCATCTACGAGATAGCATGAAGAGCCATAGCGTTGTTTTTTGGGCAGAGTTAGAGTTTGTCGTCATGCAGCATTAGGCATACATGAACTCTTTAAACTTCTTACCCCCATGAGCTATAGCATATTATAATTCTGCACAAAACCTTCAAATTCCCTTGTGATAACAATTAAAATCAGACTTACACTTACTGCAAAGGCCAAGTGTCACGGTGGTTGCCCACAAACGCCTAGATTTGTCTATATAGCTCTATCAATTTCAAAACGTAAAGCTGACAAAAACTGCCCTTCTTCCTGCAATGCAAGAAATATAAATATCCCGTAGTCCTGCAGAAGCCTTGCTCGCCTGCTAGCAAAACAAAGTCTTTAAACTCCTTTAAGCATGTCATTAGCATGATGTTTTCCAGATTAATCATGGATCTCTGGTTCTAGGTCATGACATAAGTCCAGCTATCTCTTATGAATCCTTAAAATCCAAGCGTATGTACAGCAATGAGTTCAGGAGCAACTTTGGCTGACCCTCTGGAGCTACAGAACAAGAAAAGTGGCTGCTCTATGAAATTTTAATAATTTATCCTTATTGATAGTACACTCCTAAGTTTTTTCGATACCTTAATCCATAAAGTTTGGGTCGCAAGTCAGTTATTGTTTCTCGAAAAAAAACCTTGCAAACCGAATTGGTTAGCTGACGAGGTAGTCATCTAACAATTATGAAAACAGTTCAAATATTAGTATTGTCGAAAATTAAATACTTAAAAAATTAACCTACCCAAATTAATTACTAATACGACTAAGATCGCAACTTGACCTCCCACTTATTACAGATTAGGTCCTGACCAACGAGTAAACCAGTGGAGGGCAAGAGGTAACGACGAGCTTAAAATCGCATGAATGCAACTCAATAGAATTTAAAAAGACAAGTGAAATTAGTAACTCTTAAAGTAATGGTCCAAAAGCATATTTGTTCTCATCGTATGCCTCGGTCCCCGAGTCTGACCAAGAAACTGTATTAAAGTCCACCAAAAAAGAACGTAGCGAAAATTGACATATCTGACCATGAAAATAAATCGCCATGAGTTTGGGCAAGGCCCTGAGTCTGACCAGAGAAGGAGGTCATCCAAATGCACGTTTTCTAGTTTTGGTCTGGCATAAACATAAAAACTTCATATAAGGGTATACAATAAATGATGTACAAAAACGTGTACAAAGAAGCATGCAAAAACAACATGTAGCACAAAGTAAAGAAAACATTTTGTTAACCTTTTTTGTAAGACATTATTTATGACAAATGTTCACGTAGCCTCCATTTATGAACGCACAAAGAGAGCGAGAAACAGGTCAGTGCGAAGCATATAAAAAAACTCTGACGTTCTTTAGGGGTGGTCTAGCTACACCCCACCTTAAACTTCTCTTGTAGTTTGTCCAACAATGGGTGAGTCGTACTTTCAATTGACTAATAATGCAATTTGTAAAATGTTAAGAACCCCTTTTTGTTAACATTAGTTTTAAAGTATGCCAATATGGTAGGATTACGAACTTATCACATACCCTATAATGAACTCCTACTTTGTCCGACAACACAATATTCCAATAATTTCCCTCATATGCCAAAGCATGAAGAAATCGGGGCGGGAGAAAATTAAAGATCAATTCAATCCCCATATTCCGCATAGTAAAAACTAAAGTTTCACAAAAATCAACTTACATCCCTAAAAGTTTTAAAGTCCGTATTAATTTGTCCAAAAACCCTGATTTCGCAAATTACAACTAACACGTCCCACAGGATATGCTTAATACGAGACATGTATATTATTCAAATTTCTCTATAATTAATAAGTCACGAGTTTAAAGAGTTTGCATAAAGACTATTTTGAGCAAATATTGATATGACACATGGCATATCATACATATAAGCAATTAAACCAGAGAGAAAAATGAAGTAGAAATTGACGACTAATCTTATGAAGAAAGCATACTCACATAATGCCTCGGGTTCTCAAAAGAGTCTTCCTCAATTGGAGAACCAATAGACTCTCACTTTGGTTTTACTACTAAATGCCTAAGACGCCCACATCCAACATATATTATGATTGCTGTCTTATAACCTGAGATAAACAAGAATAAAATTAATCATGGCAGCTTAATTAACATTTAAATTTGATCTATTCTTCTTTTAATTAATATAACACAAGTTTGGATTCTAGTGTTGGTTTATACATTATATTATGGAAAGTATATGCATATAGTTTCCATAATTTTCGAATAAAACCAAAGAAGCAAAAAATCGCTAGTCGCTAGTACGGAGCGGTCGACCACCCTGATCCTTAATCAAGCTAGGGGGATGCACCGATTAATCGGTGATTAATCAGTTTTTGTGTCAAATTTTATATATAAGTAGAAATGTCAAAGTTACGTTATAGATGGATACGAACAACTTTTAAAATACACTAAATTAATCGATATTCCAAAGTTACATGTTTAAAATATAGAACATAGATAATAAAAGTTAACAGTAATAACAATTCACAGTCACACTATTGTAAAAAAAAATGTATACTTATCGATGACTGAATAGGCCAAGATATGACCGATTTTGACCGATTTGACGCGATTTTTTATCGATTTTTAGACCAAAACTTGATTTTTCAACCCGATTTGCCTTATTTTACAAGTTATGGCCGAGTAGACGAATAATCGGTGATTACAATAATAGCCGCCTAGGCCATTTTGCAAGCATTAATAAAACAAAATATAAAATAAACCAATATATCCAGATTTCATTCATGCACCCTAGACTTTATTAAAACGTATGTTAATATATAAATACTAAACGAGTTACTCTTGATGCCACGTTGAAATTTAACAATCAAGTTAACCATTAACTCTTACGAGTACGCAGCGGATATATCTAGTTTAGCATAAACAATTAACATACATAAAACACAATAAGGAATATAAAGGATAAATAGAATACTAAACCCTTTAAGTCACCTGGGGGCAAGAATAACAACGAGATCTAGAAACTAGTGACTAAAAGGTCACATCTACGAGTGCTCACACAAACACGTCTAACAAGCACGCCCGGATGCTAGTCCAAACCTCACGAATAATCAAACGAACACTTGAATAATATCACCCTGAATAAAAGCCACCAAAACTCTTGTACCTAGCACCGAAAATCAAGAGTGAATCCAAGGTTTTAGCCTGAATTCGGTTGTAACCGAAATAGGTATAAACACAACCGAAAACCAAAATCCAGCAAGACCTGGGAGATCGAATCGTAAACGAAGTCACTCACACCATGACACACCTGTAAACCCAACCTTTACACCACCTAGACCAGACCTGGGGATCGAACCACACTTTGAGAACCTTTAAAAGGTTAACCGAAAATGGGTAGGGAGTATAAAAGTGAACCGAAAATCCCTTTAAAAAAAAACCCAATTAGTAGGTAATAGAAACTACGGACTGATTTAATTTGGCATTAGAGATGGGGAGAGTTTCCACTAGATTTTTGGAAGTGTTTGAGGCGTCTTTTCAGTCCCCGTTGTTGGTGTTAAAGGCTAGGGGTCGAAGAGGTTGTAATATACCCTTTAAACCCTAGTTTATCATCAAAAACATTGTTTGTGCAAGTAACTAAAGATAATTTTAAACATGCATTTTCTTAAGTTGCTTTTCTTTGTCCTAGCATCCTGTCCTCATGAAGTCTTGTCCCAATACGAAATTACTGCAATTCTGCGTGTAACCAAAGATGCCAATACATCTCTTTATAAAGTTGGTTTGACACTTTGGGATTATGCATTTGAAGAACGGGGTTATCTCCTTGACCTTGATGCGCCTTTCACATGGGAACATTGTCTTATGAGTCGCACTGAAGATTGTATGGATGCGGATTATTGCTACTTTCCCCTTCCATGCGACAACTCTAAGTGCATTGATGCCCGCTCATATATTAATCCAAACTGTCCTTCTCTCAACATCACAGCCAAATATGGTTGCCGCGTATGTGCAGTCACCCCTGTCAATCCTGTCTCCAACACATGTACAATATCACAGCTAACCTCTAGATTGTTGTATTTGTCTGGTACTGATGGTCGGGATCAAAAAGGGAATTCTGTAAACTTACAATTTATGTTGTCATGTGCACCACCCTCTTGGAGGAGATCTTTGCCCGAAGGTGTCACAGGTGTGGCTGCCTTTTCGTGGTCAAATCTAGCATTTCCACGTCAACAGTTTAATGATCGCGTCACAGAAAAATTTGCACTTTGTCTGCCTAGCTCTTCATTGGCTCCTGGGGTTACGTTTTTAGGTGAGGGACCATATTATTTTCTCCCTAAACCAAATCTTAATGTCATGAGCATTCTTTCTTACACTCCAATGATCAGAAAGACTTCTAAATCTCTTGGATATTACATTAAAATAAGCAACATTTTAATAAGAGATACACCAATTACTTTACCATCGTTGAAAAGTAGTCCGGCCAAACTTAGTACTCTTGTAACTTACACCACATTTAGAAGTGATATCTATAAAGCTCTCCTTATAAGCTTTTCCAAGGCCACCAAAAACATTCCTCGTGTAAAAGCGGTGAAACCATTTAGCCTATGTATGAAAGCTAGTGTGATTAGGTCTACAAACCCTAAGTTTAGTGTTCCTAACATTGATCTTGAGATGGAGAGTGGGAAGATTTGGACCATCTCTGCAAACAACTCGATTAAGACCACTGGGAATGGGATTTCTTGTCTTGCGTTTATTGATGGAGGATCACAAATGGAAGAGGCAGTGGTCATGGGTACATACCAGATGGAGAATAATTTTTTGTTCTTCGATATGGAAAATCAAAAGTTGGGGTTCAGCTCCTCCATGTTAGCTAGAGGAATCTCTTGCAGCTCCTTCAATCCAAATGCAAACCGACCGGCGTCAAAGTACGAGTTAATAATATAGCCTTGAATTATATAGGTTTAATGTGTATGCAATCCTCGAAGAGAGTATGCGGTTATAGCCAAAATTGTACGAATAAATGATTGGTTATTTGTTTTGATGGATTGTTGTTGGAATAATATTGATTCCAACGTGATGTTATCTTAACTTTTATATTCAGTCTACCTTTCCTAGCGTTGAATTCTTGAAAAATGAAGATTTGATGTTTTTCATGGAATGAGCAAATGCAGAGAGTTGTTTGATGGATTATATGTCGAATAAACAAAATGATCATTAAATTGAGTTTATATAAAGTTTAAGTTTTGTTGTGATTGTAATACAACGAGTTTTGGAACCCGCGCTTCACGGCGAGACGTTTGTTAGTTGTCGATAAAGGATTCCAGATTGGGTTGTGTTAGTGGGCCGGGTTTAAAAAAACGGTAGGGTAGTTTTCGTAGTTTGTCGCATAGTGTGTGGGGGGTAATTTTGCCAATTTTTTTGTTGGGCCGAATTTATAAATAGCGTAAAGTTTAAGGTAGTTTTCATAATTTCCACATAATTGGGGGAGGGAAGGGAGGGTATTTTGTAAAAAAATTTATGGGAAAATTCTCAAAATAGACCGGTCGTGTTTATCTTTCTAGACCTTAAAAAGTAAACTTCCCAAAATAGACCAGTTGTCTGGTCTCTTAAGTCGCCTAAAAAACTTTTCACTTTTTGTGTAAGTTACTTTTCAGACATGTTTTTAGGAGACCTACTTTTTAGGCGACTTTAGGCAAAAAGTGACTTACATGTCTGAAAAGTAACTTACACAAAAAGTAAAAAGTTTTTTAGGCGACTTAAGAGACCAGACGACTGGTCTATTCTGGGAAGTTTACTTTTTGAGGTCTAGAAAGGGTAAACACTTTAGGCGACCGGTCTATTTTGAGAATTTTAACCAAATTTGTATTTGCTGATTTGTAAATAGCGTAAAAGTTAGGGTAGTTTTTGTAATTTGTCGTATAGTGTGGGGGCTATTTTGTAAATTCTTTTATTGGGTTGAATTTGTAAATAGCGTTAAAGTGAGGGTAGTTTTCGTAATTTGACACATAGTTCGAGGGCCTATTTTGTAAATACCGGCGAGTTGCGGATGATTTGCGGGTCAGGTAAACTGGCGGGTGACAGGTCGGTTTTCTTCGCTTATTGTATGTTTACTATAATATAAATTCAATTATATATATATATATATAGTAATATATAATATATAGATATATATATATATATGTTAAATATATATATTATATATATATATATATATATATATATACCTTCCTATATATATATATATATATATACTAGCTACATAACCCGCCCGACCGGCAGGTTCGTTTCAGTAATTTTTTTTAAGGTTTGCGTGAGTTTGGGTTAATAACTGCGATTATCGAGTCCAGTTCGCCATGAAAGGATAAAAAAGGTTCAGTTAGTTCTGGGTGGGTGTATCTTGGTCCAGTCAATATTAAAGGGTTTTGTTAGGTCCGAGTCGGTCTGTTTTGGTCCAGTCAATATTGCGTCATTACATTTTCAAAATCCTAATTTTGTTGTTTTATGTTTTTGATTTGGAATTTTTTTAGAAAAAAATGTTTGTGTGAGTTTGGCTTAATAACTGCGAATGTTTAGTCCAGTTGGCCATGAACGAATCAAAACACTTCAGTTAGGTCCGTTGGGTGTATTTTGGCTCGGTCAATATTCAACGGTTCTGTTAGGTCATTTTATGTTCTTTATTTTTACAAAATTTAATAAACAAATTTATTTTTAGTCTCAATTTTTGTTAATATAGTTATTATTCAACGTTTTTTTGTAAACACGTAATAGTAGAGTTATTATGTACGTATTGCATGGCCCGCCCGATGGGCGGACTTGTTTTATGAACATCGTTTACAAAAATTTAAGTAAAGGTAAATCAATTATATATCAAATTATTTATTTATTGAATACATTAACAACATGCAAAAATGAATGTTCATCCGATAAGAGAAAATAAAAGTTAATAAATTATCCGTAAGAACAAAGTATATGTTGTGTATTTATCGTCTTTAACACAACAAAAAATCTTCAAACTTTATATTAAAAACTACATATTCCTTGAATCATAATTCAAGAAGCTGACAACCATCTTTAAGAATAATGCCAACTTCTTAGATATTTGATCACATATTCCTTCCCCTCTCATTTCAATTTAGATCGAACCGCTTAGCTGCTTCTCAAAAGTTTGGCTTGCCTTGACAAACGGAAAAAGATATATCAAGATCGGCTCTTTTCCATTTATTTCATTCTAGAACCGCAATTCGATTCAAAGACATCACAACCTCAGCTCTCTTCAATATAACAACAACAAATTTTGTCAGAAAACGTCACTAAGTTTGCTACCTGAAGCCACAAAGCAAAAACTTTTATAGAATACAAAGAAAATAAAGCAATGTGAGTAATACCCTTTGGAATAGTTAGAGAATGTATCGGGAAACCATGGTTAAAATAAAACAAAAAAAACAAAATCAAGCATTAAAAACTATCTATAAGGTCATTTACATATAGTCTATTCTAAATTATGAAATTGTCATCTTAAAAACTATGGTAGCTAATGTTCCTGTTTGACTAAGGATCTGGCTGTTATACCCACGCACCTAAAGGCAAGCTTTCGGGTTCCTGGATGGTGGGTCTACTTTGTAAAATAAATTTTAGATAAGTGATAAACAACGATACAATCATGATAAAGTAACATAGCTAATTAAATACAAGTATACTGTTTAGGTATTGCACCGAGTATTCTATGTAACTACCACCCAATAAACATACTGAGTTAGATGCTAGTCAAGAATGAGTTTTTATATACCTAATATGTTATTCCATTGTAAATCATAGGAATGACTTTAAGATCAGCCTTTAAAAATTCCATGTCCGACAATACATGTAATGCCACAATGATTAATCATTTCATAGGTTTCTCCAAGAACTGGATTGAAAGGTTTCCTGTTCGTTACAAAGCATAATATACGGATATAAACCAGGATACGGTTTCATTCTTACTTTGAAACTTATACAAAATGTTTGGCTATTGTTATTGATAAGGAATTGCATCAGTAGGAGGGGTGACATCTTACCTTTAGTAGGTGTGTATATGTATTTTTATGTGCCAAAAGAAAAATGTGATAAAACAGGCAAGCTACGGGTCACTTACAGATTCAGGACACACTTGGCAGCCCCTCTATCTGAGTATATAGTAGTCATCACTAATTCGACGCGTAACCTGATCTTTTCCTAGCCGTCGTGTACATTCGCCTATAGAAAATAGCCCTTGCAACTCCTTATTCGAATGTCACTCCATTTCCTCTTCAAACTTTCTAACTTTATTGCAGCGGGAAAAATTGGTACATTTTCCCATTTAACCTCAAAATTTATAAAAACCAAACATTGCTAAAGCACTAAGGTTTAAGGCTACTTACGATTAGTTTCACATTCAGCCTTGCGAACAGATTTGCAATAGTTTTGATACCACCTCCGATAGTCCTACATATCATAAACGTAAATATATTGTTGGTCATGATTACATAACTACATGCTCCCTATATCACATCATAAAGGAATTTACGGAAACATTTGACCAGCGCAAATTCTATCATGACAGCCTCTTAGAATCATTATCATTATCATATTATAAAAACTACTTCAAAACGCATTGAGCATAGTTTCAATTTTCCGGTAGATAAAGGATTTGCAAAAAGATGCGAGTATTGACCCATTACTTTTTAAAACTGATTACTTTTGATAAGTTATCAAAAACTGCATTTCATACCACTGGATACTGCGAAATTCGAAAGAAAAGGATAAAATATAGGGTCAACCTGAACCAAATCGGACAAGTCTGATCCGGTTAAAAATTGGTCAGCATTTGACACGACTACCTCTTGTATTTTGTCAACTCTAGTTTTAATATAACAAAGAACACAACTTATTCACAATAAGTTTCCTCGTCGAGAACAATATCCCAGCTTTCACCCGTTGTACTTTTCCTGTACTTGTGTACCTTGGTGCTACAAACCAGAAACATGTCTATAAGATTTTGATTCTAAATTATAAACCGAGTGACCAAAAATATGAAAGAAGCTTTATTTATTGATTTAATATACATACCTGTTTCGAAAGTGTTCTTCGCCCCTTTTCCTTGACCAACCTGATACATGGTTGAAATTATTAGTATTGATATTATTAGTAATTATTTGCCTATACAGAAGATTAGGGAATCTAAGTGGATGATATGCTCATATGGCATGAAAACTGGAACATTTCAATTTTAGTTATAGTAAAGGTTTCAAAACAACATATTATAGTGAATAAACTTCACAAATGATGACCCTTAGAAATCTATCAGCCTTCTCTATCAGCTCTTGAATAGAGAGTGCTGCAATCGGCGCATCCTTGTGACTACCAAGCAAGTAATAAGACGGGTACATGGATGTATAAGAATATGATGGAAATTGCACAAATCATACATGCATATAGATAAATCTACTTGATGTAAATCCATTATGGTAAAAGTGGTACTAGATAATTCTCAAGCAAATACTTTCTGACTCGAATGGCTATTTCTGAAATTTGATCCTTTTGTGACTTGGGCTCTGTGCATATTTTCAGGGACATTATTGATCACCTATATAATGAGGAATTAGATACCACTAAAAATGAAAAACAAAATGATTACTCCATAATCAGTAAATATGATGATTACCATTATATAGTTGATCAAGATTCTTGGTGGCTAGCAAGAACCCAAAGAAAAGTAACAATCTAATGGAATTTCTGCGCATCATCAAAGACAAGACATAAACTAGCAATAAATTCACAATTCTACCTGACTGTAAATCCTATATACTGGTGTAAAAATTAAAAGTGTTTCATCTGGAGTAATTCTCAAGCATAATACTTGTCTGTCTCGAATGGCTAATTTCGAATCTGAATCTTTTTCGTGACTTGGAGCTTCGTGCATTTATTTTTAGGGACATTATATTCAACTAGATAAAATGTGAGAATTAGATACCACTAAAAATGAAAAACAAAATGATTACTCCACTATTCAGTAAAAATATGAATTACCATTAATCATAGTTGATCAAGATATATCTTGTGCTACAATTTCCGAGCAATGTACCCAAAGAAAAGTAAAAATCTCGTCACTATTACATTATGCAAGGTACTCTTGTCATCACAAGCTTAATACACTTTTTCTAACGAAGACCTAGAGACCTAGAAACACAATCTAAGTTCCGCGTTGAAGTGATTTGATGAAAACGTAAATACATAGTTATGTAAATTCTATGTTATCATGGCTACATGTTCTGTAAGCTAACCACGTCTCTCTTCTGCCTGTTTCACCAATGTCGTGCCTTCTGACATGATGTAAACACACAAATCAACATATAAAAACAAATGTTAAATAAGTAATTACTAAAGAAAAGACAAATACTGGTCTTATCCAGTACTATTAACCAACCTTCAAAGCTTAAACATACTTTGATACGTGAATTATTCTATAATAAGATATCCAGTTTGACACGTCTTGAGACGGTGAATAAACGAGGTTGTATCTTGAAGCATGGGATGCTTTAAAATCGTGTCTCATAGTATTCTCATGTATACCTTTTTTCCCCATCCTAATACTCTATCCATCACATGCGAGATATAAAACTCTAAACATGAGACACATTCTTCAGCTCTAAAGCGCGCTCGCGAGCTCACCTCTTTTTATGCTCTCCTTCGCGCGCTTGATCAATTTGACATTTAAGCAATCATATGGAACAAAAAACTGAGCGCGAATACAATCTTAATATCGAAGTATAATAACTCGAACACACAGAGAAACAACATATGTGAAGATACAAAACATTACACCCGAAATATATAACAACGACTACAACTATGTAGCACTTCCGCATGTCACCTCTTAATACCCATAAATCACTGGCCCCCACACCCCCCCCCCCGATTGCTAAGCCTTCACCACACGCTAACACTGAAGTTTCTCCGCCACGTCCCTCACCCCCTTTGTTACTACAATCCGAGCTTCCGTGTCTCCCCTGACACAAAAGTAATAAAGACAATGGGAAAAACCATGTCATAACAACAAAGCATACCATTGAAGTAAGTATCTCTTATTATCTAACAACAAGAACCAACACCCCCAACACTTTTTTCAGCGTATCAATTTCCATCTCTGAGTAGCGCAGCCGGACACCTAGCGCGAGCATTCAAGGGATTCCCTTACCAATTATCCGCATCCTAACTCAAGCTCCTATAAACTACAAATCCCTCTTCCATCGCCTCAATATTGAAACCAGAAAGTGACATATCGAGAGCGCGGAGCAAGTTTGAAAACCCCCGAGCTTCATAACACACCAAAAATTCAACTTTATATAACCATATTCTCCCAGACACGTATATACTTCACACACTGCGCGAGCGAAAAAAAACCCCATCCCATCCTGCTGTACACATCTTCGTCATTGTCTCGCTATGAGTACCCTTCTCTTCACTTTTTCCGCACCGTCACACACTATCATCAGCGATATAGATATTGCTAGACATGCACTTACATCATAGCAGATTTATACATTCTCTAATACTCTGCACACAAAAATCACCATCATAATATAAAAAAAGAACAAGAGTAACGCTGACTCATAAAGAACAGAAGCCACGATAAGGATCTCGCGATCGCGAGGCTAAGTATAAATATACAAAGAAAACATAGATAGCATAACCCGCGTCTTTCTATTAGACTGGACTCACACTCTACTTATCAATAACACAAAAAACATAACAATGCCCTCTGCTTATACCTATCTCATTTTTGAATGCCAAAAATAAAGTCAAACTACTATCTCTTAGTTAAATACCAACACATGTTAAAAAGCAACACCTCATTGTCCTTTAATCTCTAAAAACAACCATACATCCAGATGTGTCATAAATCTTTCATTTTAATACCGTATCTTGTCCATTTTCCTAAGCCCCAAACCATGATTTCAGGTGTATCTGTCTATTCTCTAAAACAACACATCTTGATTTACTCCTTCTGAGTAAAGAATCGCCAAGCAAATGTACTAACTTTACTTTCCATAGCCTGGACAATTCTTTAGATTTACCAAGCTCTTATAAATCTCAAGTCCAAAGACTCTGCAGAAACACTTATTATCATAATCTCATCACCCACACAGCGCAAGCCCGCTATTAATAATTGGGGGCTAATTACACTAGACAATCCCACACTAACACCCTCGTATTCAATATTATAGTGCGCAGATTTAACCTCCCACTTTTGATAAAAGAGTCATTTGCGAAGAATGACAGAAAATATTTAAAAATATACCAAAAATATTACTTAATTGGTTTTTGTTTTATGTTGGTGTATTTTGAACACTACACAAATCAAGTGAGCTGTACACATCACAGCCACTTAAAGGTGGTATTTGGCAGTTTGTGATCAACTTTTTACTTACTGAATTTTGTCGTTTAAGGTTGTAATAAGAGTGGCATTAAAATAATAATTAGATTTCAAAAGATTAGATAATCATCTGGATTTTGTTTTCTTCTTGATTACAAATTAGATAAGTCTCTGAATGATAAGCTTTATGTTCATTTGGTTCTTGGAATTGAATTCGTGGTATGTGTTGGTCTTTAATGCTCCCGATTTGTTTTTAATTATTTTATAAATTCTTTATTAGATTTGAGGTCAATTGTTAATATCTATGGGATAGCAGTCTCAGGTGTATTTAGTTGTTGCGCACTTTTTAAATTGTGTATTTTATAGTTTGTACTTGAGTTTTATTTATTGTTATAGTTCTTCTACTTTAGTGCATTTAGAGATAGCTATTTCAAGTCTTTTAGTTTTTTGTTTATGTATTTATAGTAATTGTAATATATCACCTTGTGGACTACCATAGATTTCTTGTAATAATGACTAATCGTTAAAAAACAAAATATATATCTGCAACTCACACTCACACATATTGTGTAAAAGGAAGTTGATGAAAGGGGAGGTTAAATTTGATTTTGGATTTGTTACAGGTTTTTCCTGCTAAATCATCTGTACGTAATCAACAGCACTCTGTCTTTTGTTGGTTGAGGTATATTTTTCCTCTCCGCCGAGAAGAATTGTATTTTTATTATATATTAATATTATAAAATTTAAATGCTTGTTATTATACTTATAACGAGGTAAATTTTAAGGTTATATAATAATATTTAAAAAAAATGTTCAAAAAGTAACTATGTTTGTTCTGTAAGTGTTTTAGAATTAGTGGAGGACTAATTAATGGAATTTGCAATATATTTGGGTGAAAACTAACGATTAATTTTGAAGAAATCACAAAACGAATAACGGAATCGAAAACCGACCCTAAAAGCTAAATGCCTCAAAAATAAACCACGAGATCAAACTAAAATCAATTCGCCTCCTACGTTCCTAAAATGATAAAATTAAAAGGTTTGTCCTCCACAGACCAAAAAGATTGTTAAATTTTTTAGCTATTATTGATTTGAGTCTCGGTAGATTGGTATCTATTATATGATGTATCTATTGATTTGTACTCTGAAGTGATATATTCAAGTGAATGTATAATTAAGGTTTCACAAGTAACGTCGTTATAAGCGTGCACGTCCAAGAGGTGAGGATAACCGAACTTTAGGGTTAATAAGTAGGTTGAGTACTTGTAATGAGTGACTGGGTTTGTACATAGTAGGTTTCTTTTATAATTCCTAGGAAAAATATGCCCGAAGATCACACTTATTAAATAAGCCGTGAAATAACTTTAACAGCTTATAATGGCTTATTGAGAAAAATGAATATAAAAGAATTGATTGTGTAAGAAGCTTATGAAAAAAGACCCATAGGCACATCGGTAGGATGAATATGCCTGCGCGTCGTAGATTATAAAAGGTTGAGGTGTTGAGGTCGAGGGGTTCGAGTCTTGCTCACCCCCGACTTCCACTTCCCTTTTTTTTATTTTTTTTATTTTTATAAAAAACTTAAAGAACAAAAGTTGTAGAGCACCTAAAGATAAGCAACTTTAATAAAAGCAATATAAGCTGAAACTCAAAAATAAGCTCTCAAAAAGCTTTTGAAAAAGCTGTTTCAGAAAGTGAGCTTTTGAGGATTAATTAGCTAGTTTGCACTTAACTGTGTGCACACAACTCAACTTAAGCTCAATTTTAAATCTAAAAGCTGTTCTAAAAAGCTAATGATGTGTATGAGCTAAATTCAATAAGCTAATTTAACTGGAAACACTATAAGCTATCTAAATCCTATGATCTAAGAGGTAAACTCAGGAACTAACATGCTAAGCTCAAAAACTAAATAAGTAATTATTATTAATAAGCAAAAACAGGAGCTGAGCTTGCAAAAACTTAACAATCTACTTATAAGCTATTGATTTAAATCATAACATCCAAACTTATAAGCTAGAAATCTAAATTTAAAAGCTAAGTTCTAGTTACTACTGTTTTTGGCTTTTTGAGATTTTTTATGAACTTTAGAAGCTAATGTACCCTATAAAACAAGCTAGAAATTTAAAATTAAGACTTAATCTATTTTAACCTATATCTAATCTATAAACTTACTAAATTTTAAAATCTAAATCCTACTAAAACTAGCTTAAATGATATTGAAAGAGACAGCAGTAGTAACTGCTGTTACTCCTGCTGATGCAATTGACAAAGGTGCAAAACACAAATGCAGGTGACCTTGGTGGTTACTCCTGCACTAGACACTCCTATTGAGTGTCTAAGAACACCTAGCAAACAAAATCCAAGCTTACAAGAGCTTGGATCCAAGATTCTCTTAATTAGCTTGTTGAAAACAAACCCCCTGGTGCAGGAAGTAGAAATAAGCCTAAAAAGTTGATAAGCTAAACTATCCTACAAACCTGCTTAATTACTTAATCAAAAATAAAAATAAATTGCACAATTCAGTTTGACTTTAAGAGGTCAAACTGCATTAATCCAAACACCCCTTTATATTTAGACAGATTTTAATTTAGCTTGAAGATTTAAAATCTATTTAACAAAACTTATTAACCAGATAGCTAGTAGCTTATAACTAACCTAGTGAGCTTATTTCAACAACCAATTTAGCTAGAAACTAAGATCTACAAACTATGCTAACTATTTTTGGTTTTTTAATGATTTTTAAGACAGAAAAATGCAAAACTAAGATCTAAGCTATATTAACTAAAGATAGATGATCAATTAAGACTAATAAACATATAAGATGATAATAAGCATAAATAAGCAAACTAAAAAGCATAATAAGAGCATTTGATAAGAAAATAACATATTTTAACTAGAATTTAAGATAAAGGAAGAAACTACAGAACCTTAGCAAACAAAGGCTTAAAAAAAGGCTCAAGAGCTTGGGCAACAGCTCTGGCTTATCCTATTGATAAGCAGTAAAATCCTTGAAAGCTTCAACCATGCCGTAGCTTCCCTTCCAGAAGCTTTCAAAATCCAATTAACCAAGTAATTAGTTGATTTTAAGTTTTAAGTGAATTAAAGACTGAATTAAGCTCAATCACAAGCTTATAGACTTGTGAGAGCTAGAATGAGCTTAAGTGAGCTTATGAAACAGTAGCTTGACATTAGAGCTTATTGAGAGCTTATTGACAGTAAGAGAGTGAATTTGAGAGTAAACACTTAAAAGAGATTAGGTAAGCTTTTCATTAACTGAAATTTGATTACATTAGGTGAAATTTAAGAGTACACTTGGAAATGGAAATGGAAATGAAAAATTACATAAGCTAATTTCTACTAAGCTAAAAACTACTAAGCTCCATAAAAGCTAAAAAAACTAGTCTCCTTTGTGTGTGAGAATGAAGGGCTATTTATAGCCATCTTCTGACTCTTCTAGTCCCCTTTTCAGTTAGACGCTCCTCTTGATCTCATCCGTACATTCTCTCAATGATTGGAAGAGCAATCTTAGCCTTTGGATCACATCATATCTCACACGGATTGCCAGCTTGGCAATCCGTGATTGAGACAGCTTGTGCTTCTTTTGAGAGTGTATCAAGTGTAAAATTCCATTCTCTTTATGTTACTTCACTTATCCACGTGCCCTCTCTTCTTGGAGTTTGACCAATAGGAGCCTTATGATGATGTATTACCCTGCCAACGTGTACTATCACACCTGAATTATAGTACTGTGTCCATTATATAACCAACCTGCTTAAACATACTCGATACAGGAATCTTCTAAGATCCAGTTTGAAGTCTTGCGTGAATAATACGATGATGTATCTTTGAGCATGGATGTTTCAAAATCGTTCTCATAGTATTCCATCTGGCCCATTCCTATTTCAATGGATATATCTAGAACATTCTTCAGTAAAGCTCTATCAATCTGCTCTCCTTCGCGCTCTTGATCGATTTGATTAAGAATCATAGGAAAAAAATGAGGAATATCTCAATATGAAGTAAGAGAATGAAGATTATGGAGAAAACAATGAAGATAAACATACCAGAGATATTACAACATCTTGCACTTTCCCATTCACCTCTTGGTATACCAAAATCACCGCCTCCTGATTGAAGCCTCATCCACCGCTACCGAAGTTTCCACGTCCCCTCATGCCCTTGTTACTAAATCCAGTCCGCGTCCTCCTGAGACAAAAGATAAAGAAGGGAAAAAACATGTCAAAAAACAAAGCACACCATTGATTAGTTTTTAAAAAGAAACACACCAGATGTGTCATATCTTTCCATTTTAACCGTATCTTGTCCATTTTCTAAATAGTTTCGCCAAACCATGATTTCAGGTTGTTTCTTCCAGTTAAAAAACAACACATTTTATTACCTGGATAAAGAATCGCCAAGCAATGAACTAACTTTCTTTTCAAAGCCTGGGATAAGTTTATATTTACCAAGCTCTTATAATTTGAGCCACTCCTGCAACACTTATTTAGTCAAAAGGTCTAAAAAGGAATGTAATATAGGGGCTAATTACTAAGATCCCATTTACTCGATGACCTATTCGCGGAATTAAGTTCAATTATTTTCTCATTTTAGGTGGATATCAATTGAATCATATTAGTTTGATAAATAGCTTACCCCTCATTAGAGCTAGATGTGAAACTCTTTGATCTTTTCCCCTGCAACTATGTAGATGGGTGTATGTTTAACAAACTGAAGCCGTAGAATAAAAGCATACGCCTTTTAGTAGATCTATAAAGTAAAGCACAATTCAGTTACAAAGACTTACCTGGTCACCATTCTTAATCCTAAAACGTGTAATAGGATCACGATCACGAAGGAGCTTCTTATGCTCGAAGCATAAGCAAAAGTTACCCCATACATGCAGCCTACAAATACAATCAACTATATATAATGAGGACAATATTCCAATAGGCAGTACAATATATTTTTGTAAAGGAAAATAGTATTTGTAGTATAGACCATTACTCAAAAAGTGACAAATCAATCATCACAATCATAACAAAGAACCAAGTATTCCATGAGTACATCATGATAAATTGCCATTTGAAGCATACTTAAATTATAGCAATAGCCCTGTCACACAAAACTCACATATGGATAGTCTATGACCTTGACAACTACTCAAATGTCTTCGCGATTAAATCGCTCATCCACTCGAGGAAGCTTTTGACGTAACCAATTGTGCTTGATGATACATATGACATTAAAAAGAAGTACAAAAATATCCAATTCTTTATAGTACCTTAAGAAAAGCTGAAATAAAAAACACGCATACTAACTTGTTCAAGTATCAAAAGCAACTCAGTGCATTCCCATTGGCTCTTAGAGTGTTCTGTATAGCATCTAAATTTCCAATCAAACAAAAAATTCATACAGAAGGATAATATTAGAATTGGCTTGCGTATATTACCACATATGCACTACTTAAAACAACTATAGTGAAACATTACCTATAAATTCTTGTTCTTTTTGTCATCTAGATGGTTGATTACTCAAAGCATTATATGCATCTGTTATAAGAACAGCGGGTCGAACAAAAGATTATAAAACTGTTCCGTTTAAGTGTTTGAAACAAAACATAACAGCAAGTCAACAGAACTGAAAAACATTATACAGATACCTTAGATAATTTTTACCTTACTCGAGGAAGCTCTTGATGTAATCAACTATGCTTGATGATACATATGTCAGGAAGAAGATAGGATGCGTCAAAT
>BQNB010069961.1:4761-33307 GCA_026074375.1 Tanacetum coccineum
GTTTTTAAACCAAATGTAAAACTTATTTGTTTGTCAGTTAACTTTAAGTTATAATAATGAATACAAGTATGCCGAATTCAAAAGTTTGTCGTATATTAGGCTCCGTAACAACGCGCGACTGTCTAATACCTCGTCAGAATACACATATAAGTTTACGTAATTTTTTATCAACAATGATACTACTTTTTTATTATATTACATTATGTTGGTATATGTTATTTTATTGTTCAATGGTTATTTCTCGTTGTCGCTATTGATACACATATATTTAAATACAATTCGCTCAACATCTTATGTCCACCGAGTATTTGGGCCTAGCCCACGAACGTACAACCTAGATGGATTTTAGCTCACATTCCGTGAACCCTAAATATACGAGCGTTAATAATTATGACCGTCGGATCAATTTGATCATTTAATTTGAGATATCTTTATACTATAAAAGATTGATAAGGTCACACACAATCTCACAAAGTCTCAAATATGAAAAAGAGATCGGTGACAAGAAGAAATATATTTTTAGATCCTCGTTTCGATAAGAATATACCAAATTCAGATGAAACATCATGTTTTATCGCCATCATTGTTCATAGTATTTCGATTGTAAGTTTCCTTTTTCGGTTAACAGAATCTACGGATCTTTATGAATTGTCATTTGAGGGTTTAAATTGTTATAACATATTCTGACTCATATAAATCATACATATGGATCCTTCAGAAAGACTTATTTTTTCATTTATAATTTAATCGAGTACGTTTTTCTAGAAAACAATTCGCAAATAACTTTATTTGTGTGTTACTTTTTTTAAAAAGACTTTTTATTCATGATACTATCATACATATGTTGTCTTTTTGTTCAGATGGATTTCATTGATCAAAAGATTCTGGATCTGCTGAATTTGCCTCTACGCTTTACCAATTTCATTGTGCAATCTATTTGGTAAAATTTCTATTTAATAACTATTTTCTATTCTATCATAATTACCCTTTTAAAAGTGACATTTATTTACTTTATGTTAACTTCGGCCCTCCTTAACTAAAAGGCTTATGTCCCAATGATATCCCTTGTTTTTAACTAAAAACATAAACATCAAAAGTGGGCCTATTATTGGGCCAAAATTAGTCCATCAAAATTCTAACTTCTATTTTGTTTTATTATTATATATACTAATGTTTGTATTCTTTCAAAGAGGTGAGATCTTTGAAGAACAATATCATCTTAAAGAACAAAAAAACACATCCTAACAATTCATTTTATTTCAATCTAAAGGTAGTTGCCGCTCCTTCCATATTCCACCTTTTTTTTTAAAACAACATATCTTACAAACGGTAAATCGTCAAACTACAAAAAATACACCATCGCGACGATAATATTTTTATCTTTCAGTAGACGGGCACTTTTATATATTTTTGACCATTTTTAGTGTTGAAATTTCCACTAAGAAAAATTACACGTGATTTATAAAATCACTTGTGATTTCTTTCTCTTTTTTTGTTTTTTACAGTATAAATAAGTAATTTTTATTATTATTTATTATAATTTACATAGTAGTGGAAGACAAACGAGCAATAAGTTGCACCGTTAGACTTTTTTAATTTAATTTAATTTAATTTATTATTTTTTAGAACGACGATTTTTTTCACACCTTATACCACATATCTCACGATATATCTCACAAAATGATTCCAGCGAGGCTTGAACCCACAACTTCTAGGTTAGTGGGAAACTCACATACCACTAGACCACCTTTTTAATTAAAAAGCTAATTCTTTTAAAAACCACATTTGTGGATCTGCGTGTTATAACAATATTGCTCATAACTTGTTAGACTCTGTTGAGTAGCGCTACTGTCTCAGATTCAAGGTATGAAAAAAATTATACGTGATTTGTTGTTTAAAAATTCACGTGTGATTTCAGAAATCGCATGTGATTTCACAAATTCACAAGTAATTTATAAAGTAACAAATCACGTGTGATTTGATAAATTTATAAATCGCATGTGAGTTCACAAATTCACGTGTGAATTTTAAAATAATAAATCACATGTGATTTTTCGAATCGCATGTGATTTTTCTGTGCAAAAATTGAAAAAAAAAACTTCGTTGAAAGTATATAGAAGTGTCTATCTATAGAAAGATAATTTAATTCTCGTCGTGATGGTATAATTAGTTTTGCGTAACAATTAACGATTTAAGAGATTTTTTAATTTTAAAAAATAAAATGAAAGTGAGGTTTTTAATTAAATTAAAATGATAATTAATTTAGACCATTAAATGAAAAATAAAATGAGTGGTTGAGATCAAGTGATTTGTTATTTAATTAAAAGATGTTCTATACGGATCTTTTCTCTTCTTTCAAAATGTTTAAACATAGCAATTAAAACTATGTTGTGAAAGACTATTATATTAAAGTAATAGTTTTAATTTATTTCCTAAACAAATCGGATTGTGTTGGTCATATCCACAATAAAGTGGTTTCTTAACTTGTCCGAAACATGAACAAAGAATGGGATTTTCCAACTTGTGTTATCATGACATAAGTTTTGAAGAATTAAACAAAATAAAGTTGCCATATTCATATGTTAATTGATATTATTAGTTTCCTAAATTTGTAATTGATGACGTATAATATGAGCACCAAGCTTACTGGGCTTAGTTTATAATATACGCACATGGGCCCAGGCCCAATACAATAAATAGCCGGACTGCTAAGCCTAACAAGGGTCATGCTCCGGATATTCCAAAGACGCACGTGAGTATCTTCAAAGCCGCACCTGTTGCATCTCCGCGGACAAACACTGACCGCGGAAGAACACTCGCGTCCGCAAACACGATTACACGTGGACCCTTGCCTATAAATAGGGGCCACTCCGGCCATCAACAGTTACAAACGAAATACTAGGGAACCCTAGTATTGGGCTTGCCTATAAATAGGGGTCATCTCGCACCCCAAAAGAGGTACATTCTGTCTAATCATTAATACACACATACTCTGACAAACATGTGTACTTACTCTCAACCCGGAGCTTAATCGCGGGGTCCGCCCTGCGGTAAGGCTAACGGTTTATTCTCATTTGTGCAGATTATCTCTCCATTACTTGGATTAGTACAAGATCTACATCACAGCCCATCCATTGGCCCAGCCCAATAGATGATCTAAACCCATATTCACCCCATACACAGTTTTTGTACTAACAAGTTGGTGCCATCTGTGGGAGCGATATAACTGCGTTCCTTGAAAATACTCACCATGAGCAATCACGAACAACCTACCCCTAGCCATCCCAGGTCTGATGTGCGGAATACGATAGGGAAGGACAAGCAAACCCCCCAGGGCTCCGCGAGAACTACATCCGCTGTAGATCTCGAAGAGTTCTGCGAAAAGCACTATGAGAAACTACTACCAATCATGGCGGATAAGTATGAGTATGAGAAGAGAAAGAAAGAAAAGCTGGAGGAAGTAAAAGCAAGGCTCGACTTTGGCGATAACCGGAAGAAAAGCACTAGGGCACAAGAATCAGCATATTCTGAGTCCAGGACAATATCGCCAAGAAGACAGAGACGCTCTCGTAGCCCGCGCCACAATCCTAGCGTCTTCACTAGGTTGAGGCGCGAAAGGTCAAGATCGCCACGGCATAATACAAAGTAAGGAAAGAAGAGAGAGCACCGTTGTTAAGAGACTGGGGACAGAGGACTGAGTCATCCGCCCACGTCCGACGGCCTCAGGAAAGCTCAAGGGTAACTGAAAATTACTCTGAAAGGTGAAGACAGGAAGGTGACACTGAAGTCTAAACACAAATGAAAAAGATTTCAGTTGTCGAAGAGAATGATCACTCCACCCATGGGAATTGTGCCGAGACTGATTCGTTATGTCTCGAATCCGTCACTTCGATTTCCCGAAAACACGAATGCCAAGTCATGTGAAAACATACAACGGAAGTGAAGATCCCGAAGATCACTTAAAAATCTTCCAGGCAGCTGCAAAAACGGAAAGATGGGCCATGCCAACATGGTGTCACATGTTTAATTCCACGCTCACCGGAAACGCCCGAGTATGGTTTGACGATCTTCCGCCAGAATCAATAGACAGTTACAATGATCTAAGAGAAGCATTCCTGAAAAACTACCTCCAACAGAAAAAGTGCATCAGAGACCCCATAGTGCTCCACAACATCAAACAAAGAGACGGAGAATCCACAGAAGACTTCATACAAAGGTATAAGTCGGAAAGTGGAAATGTTAAAGGAGCACCGGAGTGCATGAGAATCTCCGGATTCGTGCACGGAATCACAAATCCTGAGCTCATCAAAAGATTTCACGAGAAAATTCCAAAAACAGTAGACGAAATGATGCAGGTTGCCACGTCTTTTCTTCAAGGGCAAGAGGCGGCCTCAAATCAAGAAAGGAAAAGAGTTCCTCAGGCCTGGAGGCATCCGGAAGGGAATCATAGGCAAAATTTCAAAAAAGGAGGGGGCTTCCGCAGCCAAACATAAAGACGAAGAAAATACCAACAGGTTTTCACCTCTCACGAAAACTCGAGTAGTAAAGTCTGGCCTTGGAAAAAGGAAAATTTAAAACCCCACCTCCAATGACAACCCGGTTTGAAAAGACAAATGCAAACAAGTTTTGCGAGTTTCACGGAGAAGTGGGGCACAATACAGTTGAATGCAACCATCTGAGGAAACAAATTAAGGACATGCTCAAAGCCAGGAAACTGTCACACATAATTCGAGAGCTGAAGCAAAATAGCGGAAAAGAACAGCCGAAAAAGAAAGGTGAAACCTCCAGAAAAGAGAAACCTCGGGCAATCTTAATGATTCAGTCACGACAAAAAGCAGTAAGACAGAAGATAACTCAAAGCTTCTCACCCGACCTCGAAATATCATTCCCGTCCCTGGGGAACGATGAGGGAGCAGAAGGGCCCCTAATAATAGAAGCAGAGGTTGAAGGGCACCAAGTGCACCTCATGTGTATTGACGGAGGATCATCATTTGAAATACTTTATGAGAACTGCTTTAATTGACTCCGTCCGGAAATAAGAAACCAAATGGTCTTGGCTACAACTTCGCTAGTAGGGTTCAGCGTGAAAAAAATTGCCATAGGCAAAAAAAACTTCTGTGAAAGTCGGTGGGATGACGAACACAAACATCACAGGGGATGACTTCAGGTGGTAAGATCAACGTCTCCGTTTAATGGAATCATTGGAAGACCAGGGTTACGGAAAATGAAAGCAGTCCCATCAACAACGTACGGAATGATAAAATTCCCGGTTATGGGAGGAATACTTACGCTAAGAAGCAGTAAAATCATTCCCATTGAATGTGCGATGGTCTCCGGACTAGAAGACCAACCCCTTCCTATGAACAAAGTAAAAAAGGAAAGGATCAAAGTGGCAATCAATCCGGAACATCCGGAACAGACTGTAATGATTGGTTCTGACCTCACGGAGAAAACCAGAAGTAAACTATGCAACCTACTTCAACGCAGTTTGGACATATTCGCCTGGACCCCAACGGATATGACGGGTGTTCCAAGGCAGATAGCGGAGCATAAGTTAAATGTAAGGAAGGGTTGTCCACCGGTTAGGCAAAAGAAAAGAGGCCAAGCCGCAGAAAGGAACATAGCAATAAATGACGAAGTTAGTAAGCTGGTGACAGCTGGGATAATGAGAGAAGTTCACTATCATGATTGGCTCTCCAACCCGGTAATGGTAAAGAAGAGTGACAACAGTTGGAGAATGTGTGTTGATTTTAAAGACCTCAATAAGGCATGTCCAAAGGACGGTTACCCTCTGCCAGAAATAGACTGGAAAGTCGAATCTTTGTGTGGATTCCCCTTCAAGTGCTTCCTGGACGCATACAAGGGGTATCACCAAATACAAATGGCAGAGGAGGATGAGGAAAAGACCGCGTTTATTACAAACCAAGGCATTTTTTGCTACACAAAAATGCCTTTCGGTCTAAGGAACCGGATGCCAACTATCAAAGGCTAGTGGGACAAAACATTCCACGACAATAGGGTCGAAACCTCGATGTGGGGGGTGTATTTGGGGGGTGGGGGGGGGGGGGGTATACGTGGATGATTTGGTTATAAAGAGCCGCACGGAGGATGAAGTCGTCCGCGACATTGAAGAAACATTTAAGACACTCAGAAAAATCAACATGAAACTGAACCCAAAAAAGTGCACCTTTGGAGTTGAGGAAGGAATGTTCTTGGGATACCAGGTCAATACTAAAGGCATTAAAATTTGCCCGGATAAGGTAGACGCCGTATTAAGCCTTCAATCACCAAAATGCTTGAAAGATGTGCAGAAGTTAAATGGAAAATTGGCAAGCTTAAACAGGTTCTTAGCAAAGTCAGCGGAGAAATCACTACCATTTTTCAAAACTTTGAAAAAATGCACAAAAAAGAGTGACTTTCTGTGGACGGAGGAAGCGAAGCTGCATTCAAACAAATGAAGGAACATATAGCAAAGTTACCTATGCTCATCACTCCAGAAGAACAAGAGGAACTCATTTGTCTAACTGACAGCGCTAAGGAAGCGGGAGCGCCGTGCTCAATGGACGAAAGGGAGGCCATGCAGGTGGGCGCGCAATTTACTTTGTAAGCCGGGCGCTAAGGGGCCCGGAATAAACTACACCGCCATGGAAAAGTTAGTACTGGCATTAATACATGCAAGCAAAAGGCTAAGAAGATATTTCCAAGCTTACCCTATCACAGTAATAACAGATCAACCCATCAAAAACGTACTATCAAACCAGAAGTCGATGGTCGCATGCAAAAGTGGAAGCAAACAATTAGGAGAGTTGTAATATATTTACAGGCCAAGAGTACTGTGAAAGGCAAGTATTAGCCGTTTTTATTGTGGAAAGGCCAAGAAGGAGAAGGATAGGACCACACCGCAAGAGAATAAGAGCCTCGAGCGCCCCCCACCCCCGGTCCCGCGCAGCCCTACCCACTCCAAACCCCACCACACCCCCCCCCCCCTCCCCCCCCTCTCCCCGGCCGGTGGACCTTGTTCATGGACGAGTCATCTTGCGTTGACGGATGTGGAGCAGGAGTGATACTCACGGGTCTGGAGGGAGTAGAGTTCACGTACGCTTTGAGATTTTTAGTAATGAAACAACTAACAATTAAGCAGAATAACTAAGCATTTAAAAGCGGACTTGCGAATAGCGGAAAAAATAGGTGTTAAAAACCTCGAAGTAAATGTAGACTCAAAACTGGTAGCAAACCAAGTGAATGGGACTTACATCGCGAAAGAAACAGACATGGTCAAATACTTAGAAAAGGTAAAAGCACTGACTAACACCTTCCGTGCGTTCTCAATAAAGCAAGTCCCAAGAAGCAAGAACAAAAAGGCAGATGCATTAAGCAAAATGGCGTCCACCAGTTTTGCACATCTCAGCAAACAGGTGTTGGTGGAGGAATTGAAAGAAAAATCCTAAACGAAAGAGAGGTGCTCGCCGTGGTAGAAGAAGAGGGGGATACCTGGATGACCCCAATTCATGAATACCTCACGGATGAAACTTTACCAGCAGAAAGGAAAAAGGCAAGGGCGATAAAGCGTAAATCACAACGTTTCGCCATCATCAACGGAATACTATACAAAAAATATTTTTTAGGCCCATGGCTTCGATGTGTAGGACCTTCACAGGCAAACACTCTTTGCGGGAGATAACGAAGCTCGTGTAGCATGCAGCGGGTACACGATCCGTCATTGCCAAAGCTTTTGAGGACTGTTTACTACTGCCGACAATGCCAAGGACCAAGGACGCTTATAAAAACATGTCAGGAATGCCAAGTACACAAGCCCGTCCTAAGAAATCCGTAGGAAAAACTGAATCCGATCACATCTCCTTGGCCATTTTACAAATAGGGTATTGACATAGCTGGACCTTTCTCGGAAGGACCTGGCAAAGTCAAATTTCTAATGATTGGCATGGAATCTTTACCAAGTGATAGAAGCAAAACTATTACAAACTATCACGGGAAGCCAGGTCAAAAAGTTCGTATGGGAAAACATAGTGTGCAGATTTGGTCTTCCAGGAGAGATCATATTTGATAATGGGAAGCAATTTCGAGATAGCCCCTTCAAGGATTAGTGTGAAAAATTATGCATTCAACACATTTATGCTTTCAGTAAACATCCTCAGACGAACCGTACTGGTTTGAAAGAGCAAACCATGCGTCTGTGGAAGGAATAAAAGCAAGACTAGGCAAAGAAAACAAGAACTGGTTGGAAGAAATCTCTCACGTACTTTGGGCACACCGCACCATGATCAAGTCCAGTAATGGGGACACACCGTTCTCGTTAACTTACGAAACGAAAAAAAAAAAAAAGTCCTGTCATCCCAAGCGGAATGAAGAATGCCCACGTCAGGACGCAGAAGTAGACAATTGCCACAAAAAGATGAAGCGTTGAAATCAACTTAGATTTGAATAGAAGAAAAGCGGCAAGCATAATAGAGAAGCAAAAAAGCAAGAGGCAAATGGAAAAAATACTACAACAACAAAGATAGAAATACAAGCTTTCAAGCATGAGACTTAGTGTATCGAAGCAACGAGGCGAGCCGTGTAGAAGACACCAGAAAGTTAAGGCCTAAGTGGGAAGACCCATACGAAGTCACGGAAGCACTTGGGAAGGGATCGTACAAGTTGAAAGACCGCGACGGAAGAAAACTCCCGAGAACCTGGAACGTTTGCAATCTCAAGAAGTGTTATATACACAAAATGTAAGCAGCCTAACCATACGGACTCCGTGATGGGAAGAGCATTTTTATCTTTATTCCGTGTAGTAATTTTTAAATATCGTGTAATGTGATTTTAATGTTAATGAAAAAGTGAAGATTAGCTACCTTCACAAGTTATGTTTTAAAAAAAATCTATCTTATTGCTTTGCGAAGTCATTTATTGTGATTAAGCCGCGCACACACGGAGCATGCCTCCATCAATGTTATTCCGTATAACAAAAGGATGAGTAACCTCACAATTAACTCAAAGTACGTAAGAGGTATTGCAAACCCGGTACCGGGAGAATAACCCACAAAATATCCAAACAAGACTATCCTACTAAAAGTATCACACGTGATATAAAAAGATAGCAGCAACATTTATATATAACAGATATGTCCAAAAAGTGTTGTAAAATTGGTTACATGCAAAATACCGCAACAAAAAGGCCACATACGGCCGCGGTATAAAAAACACCATAACAGGCCGAACTATAAGTAGCCATGGTATTTTAATTACAAGAGAAACCGCAAGGTCACATGCGACCGCGGGGGAAAAACAAATACACTCACAAAACAGCATCCCTAGCTTCATCATCCAATTGGGAAAACGTAAGGCCACCTCTGGCTGAAGCATCGATCTTTCCTTCACTTTCCGACCCCAGGGTAGCGTTCTCCGGAACCACATCCGCTAAATCAGGATTATCGTAATCTTCTACGGAAACAGAAGGATCAGTATGAGGAACAATGACCACAGTAGATAACACGTTGGTAGCGGGAACCTCAACCGGCGGTTCAATCAAAGCCTCAGCGGATAAAGGATCATCGATGGAAACAAATACGTCTTTCAAAAAAGGGAGACATTCAATAAGATTTCTTTCCATTTTCTCCACCCGTCCACGGCAAATATCCAAAGCAACGGACAAGGCTTGGCTCCCAATAACGACCCTATCTTGCTTATGATGAACAGGAACCATTAGTTGACTTACATCGGGTTGAAGATCAGTCATACCTAAGGTCTCTGCCACGACATCATCCAAACGGAGAAGATCCATAATATCCCACGTGCTGGCGTCCTTCTTATTGGATAGTTCCTGAAGAAGCGGAAAGTTCAGGTCGCGGAGATCACGGATAGCAGAATTAAAATCAGCCTCCGCGGAGGGAATATAAGCTTCAAGATCAGTCAAACATCTGCCAGCTTGTCCATGCTCAATCCCTGCGGCTAGGCCCTCCTGCATTCCTTTCTCTATAGCACGGCCAAAAGCATGTCCAAGAGCCTCCATATACTCGGTTGAATTAAGACACTTAACCAAAAGAAGTTTCATCCCATGAGTTAGTAACCATCTCCGCCCTGCAACGACGTTGAGGAGGTGCGGATGGAAACTCTCCTGAAAGCGCATACAACACCGGGTGAAATCAGCGTCAATCTCGGCTAACCTAGTCTTGAGGGGTCCCATAAGGTTGTCTTGAAATTCCTCTAACTGTTTTAGACTTCCCTCATACATCTCCAGCTTCTCACGGAGATCCGCGGAAGAAATCTCTAGCTCATGCACCTAAAAAATACATGTATGTATATATGAGGGGAGGGAAACACAAAATTATGAATAAAACAGTTAAGGACGGAAAACTATACCTGATTAACAAGACTTTGGTTCTGAAACTTCAAGGAAGAAGAGGATGCTCCTAAGTCAGAAAGCTCATGATCCTTTTCAGCAATAGTAGATTCAAGGCTCGTCACTTTTAACTTTAAAGAATCACATTCTTGCTCAAGAAGGACGTTGTGTTCCTTGGTGGAAGCAACTTCGCCTCGAAGTGAATTCTCGGTGGCCTCAAGACCGGAAACCTGAACACGGAGTTGGGCCACTTCCGCGGACTCCTCCTTTGCCTTAAGCAATTGAGACTTCAAGTCTTCAATCTCCTTGTCTTTCGCCTCCAACAAAATATCTTTCTCCTCCGCAAGAGATCTCCATTTCCTCTTCTCCAAAATATTATACTCCGCACGCATCCTCACCTCGGAGCTCAAACTCAAATTGCGTGCGGCTGATACATTGAACTCAGTAAATAATTGCTCATGCTCCATTCCGCGAACAGTTTTGAAGAAAGCAGGAGGAGTGAAGTGATCAATCATATTGGCACACAAACGCCCATCATTAAGCTCAAAACCCTTGGTCACCGTCCACTCAGGAACATAGATTTCCTCCGAGCCAGCACCTATAGCCTCTTCCGCACGAATGCTCCCGGCATCAAAGCCACTACCTGACCTCCCTGTAAAAAGACTAAGAGTACGATCCGTCTTCTCAGATGAGCTTGAAGAACCAAAAACGGACGGATGCGACGCACTCTTATCTTTGCTAACATCAGCAGGAATAGCAACTGTGGTAGCAACAGTAGCAACAGTGGTAGCCTCAGTCATAACCGGAGCAGCAGACCTGACAAGAGAATCAACTTCAGGATCCGCAGATTTAGCGCCTGAGTGATGAGAAGAATCAGAGAGGACTACGAACCTTGCGGAGGGACCTATAGTTCGCAAGGATGGGCCAGTCACGGAGTCAGTACGGTCTCCGCCCTCCTCCAAAGGTGAAGCTGTCACGGAGGAAGTAATAAAGGGTAAGGTAGGAAGAGCTGGAACACCCTGTTCTACCGTTAATCGAGAATCTTGGAGCAACCTGTTAAGAACACTAGGAGACTTACCTCCAGTAGCGGAACCACCAGTAGTCCCATAATCAGCTCTTAATCTTTTGGGTGGATGGGAAGCGGCAGGCATTCTTTCACTTTCACGGGTTACTCTCTTTTTCTTTGAACGCTTGGGCCTAGGAATTTCAGTTCCAACAGGCTCAGTAACAGGCACGGTGGGCTCAACATCATCCTGACCACCAACGGAATCAAACCCCTGATCCCCACCATCACCAACACTTGCATCTCCAGCAAATTCCCTCTCCACACTAGCCGACAACTCTCCGGAGGAACGAACCACAGAGGTCGGAAGTAGGGTCACGGTGCGATGTTTGGCCACTGTGACAATAGGCCTTTCATTCTCAGCTCTGGCTCTTTCAACAATCCTCACCTTACGGGGATCAGCAGTACGGATAAAGGCATTCAAATCCATCTCTGCAAAAGACAACAGGGAAAAAGGGTAAGGAAACAAGGAAAACAGGAAAAGCATAAACAATAATCAAAGTGCGTACGGAAAATAGAACCCACCCTCTCCGTTCTCATACTCAAAGCGGGGATAAGTATCTTTATTCAAAAGGTAATTACGGCTTATGCCAACCCAGCAAAGAAATTCTTCCGGGAACCTAAGGAACGGAGAGGCTTGAGCAATAAGGGTATTAACATGCTCCACATTATATTCAGAGGGAGCAGGAGCTCGATCTTTGACAATATTGGAACCCGAAAACCAACTAAACCGAGCGTTAGCAGGAACCACAAACTCATCAACCCAGAAAAAATGATCATTCCAATTCTTCACGGAATCTAAATTCTTGGAATAACAAGCACGGACGTTCGGGCGTTTAGTGAACCCAAACCATCCATTTTTATAATTGTGCGTATAAAAGTAGCGGAAAAAAAATAACGAAACAAACCGACATCAGGTTTCAATTATTGCAAACGCAGGGCATCAAGATTTCAAAATGGGAAAACCTTGGCAGATCAAACAATAAATTACGGATAATTGAGTAAATGGAATGCGGAAATGGGTGAGAACATAACACAAAGAAGGTAGAAAAAGGAATACGATAGTTGGCAAATAATCAAAGAACGGTGTACATCCAACTTTAACCCAGCTGTCTTTCATTCATAGAGCATCAGAGCTTGGCAGTTGAGGATGGACTTCCTCGGGAACAAAATATTTAGCACAAATAGCATCAAGGTGTTCTTGTGTAAGAACACATTTGATAGATGTAATACTGCCCATAATAAAGGAGAAGCAAAGAGATTAACCTGAATCAAGAAGAAAGACTAGAACAAGAGGGACTATGCAACTAGAAAACCTTGAAAATTTATCAACAATGGCGGAAGAGTGAAAGAGATGAAAAAAGGAAACAGTAAAGCACGAATCGACTATTTATACCCATGGTATATTTAAGTTAGGTTAAGGTAGGATGACGACACGTGCCAGGACACTTCCCAATCAACGGCGCGAAAACATAGTAAAAAGATGATGCTAAACAGCTGGATGTGGGACCCAGGCGGTCAAATCATGCAGAAGATGAAAGGACATGAAGAGTCCACGTAACCAACGACAAACTGCCAAAACGGTACAAAGACCGCGGAGTAACAGAAGGAGTAAATGAAAATTTGATCGCGGAACTTTAAGTATTGTAATGCTCACCGCACTTACGCTATAATGTACACCGCGTATAGTAAGCAAACTAGACTGGGGGACTTGATAACGTATAGTATGAACACCAAGCTTACTGTGCTTAGTTCATAATATACGTATATGGGCCCAGGCCCAATGCAGCAAAATAGCTGGACTACTAAGCCTGACAAGAGCCATGCTCCGGATATTTCAAAGACGCACGCGAGAATCTCTCGAGCCATTGCGACTACGTGCGCCTACGCGGACAAACACTGACCGCGGAAGAACACTCATCCTCCGCAACACGATTATACATGGACCCATGCCCGACAAGGGACGCCACTCCTCGACCACTACTAAAGTAGCCGAAAAAATACTGAGGAAACCCTAGTACTAACACCTATAAATAGGAGTCACAGTACCCCAAAAGGTACACAATTATTCTTAATTCTCTCTGACACATACTCTGACAATATGAATACTTACTCTCACGCCGGACTCTATCTAGGGGTCCTTCCCCACGGTTAACTAACGTTTACCATTTAAAATTGTGCAGAAAATCACACATATCACTTCTCTTGCTCTAGTACAAGATCCATCATTCAAGTCACTTGGAGGCCCGACCCGACAAGGGACTTTCAGTACCTAGCTAACCCGACACGAATTTTGTACTAACATGAATATTAGTGTACATTGTAACAACATTGTGTAAACATTTGTCAAATACTTAATTTTAATTATCATTGTGTAATCATATATTCTTATATTTTTTACAGTCAACATTAGTTATAACTTGCATTAAAAGAATAAAGGAGTGTTTGGTTATACATGGAGAATACCACAATAATTCACTCCACTGGATTAACATTGTGGCTTAAAATGTTGTTATGAGAAATGTAGTTTTTGTTAGTATGGAAATGTGAATAATAGATAGAAATTTTTTCGTTTGTATACTTATTGTTGTATTGCATCTGTCTCGTTATATATCTTCACATTGGTATTAAAGGTAATCTTACAAAGGAGAAATGTAGTTATAGGTCCACTATATCCATAGTGTTTGGTGAAATAAGGTGAAATGGCAGTCTGAGGTGATCATAGCTGTCATAGTTATAGGTCTTGTATATCCATAGTGTTTGATCCAATTTGTAGCACTAGGAAGTGTTCATATTATTTTTGTATTTTTGTATTTTTTAAACGGAAGAATCATGAAATAAGTTAAAAGTTATGATGGCTCATAGCTAACTAATTTAATTATCAGCAAACCAAAATATAAACAAAATAATCAAAAAAGAAACCGAAAACAAACAGATTTAATGAAAAAACGAAAAAAAATCCAAAACCAAATGGTTTGCAATTTTAAAAAACCGAAGTTTTCGATTCGGAGTTTAGTTTTAACCTATAACCGCCTAAACCTCCCGTGCTCACCCTATTTGATAAAAGGGTAAAGGCTATATAATACCAACGTAATTTTCAAATTTACCGTAATAGAAACACTTACTTTTTTATTATCGAAACCGTAAACCAACTTACAATCAAATTTTGTTTTTCAACTTAACAAAATTTTGTACCATTATTATTATTGTGCAGCGTTAGTGCCATATAGCTAACGATCGATTGGGGAAGTTTGCAAAAATCGTCCCTGTGTTTTTTCACATATAATTTTTTTCGAAAAAAAATTTTTCAAAATTTTTTATTGAAACTTCTTTTTTTTCAAAATTTTTTTATGTTTCGAATTTTTTTTGGAAAATATTTACACATTTTTTCAAAAATTTTTATACGCATAAGAAATTTTTTATCGAAACTTCTATTTTTTCGAAAAAATTTTATGTTTCGAATTTTTTTTGAAAATTTGTACACATTTTTTCGAAAATTTTTATACACGTTTTTATAAAAAAGATTCGAAATTTTTTTTACTCGCATAAAAAATTTTCGAAATTTTTTATCGAAACTTCCTTTTTTACGAAAAATTTTTATGTTTCGAATTTTTTTTGAAAATTTTTACACATTTTTTCGAAAATTTTTATACACATTTTTATAAAAAAAATTCGAAATTTTTTTTACACATAAAAGATTTTCAAAAAAAAGAAGTTTCGAAAAAATATTTCGAAATTTTTTTTTCGAAAAAAATGTTCGAAAGAAATTTTTTCGAAATATATATATATATATATATATATATATAGTGTAACTTTCTTTTCAGCACCAATCTTAGTGCGAGAACTGACAGAACCACAAAAAACATACATGCACGCCTTCAATAATTGTATTTTTTCACATATGTTCTAAAAACAACATATATATTTTTATAAAAACATAGTTGTTCTAAAGAATTTGATGAGAAATTGAAAATACAAAATTTTTCTTAGAAGCTGTGCATGTATGTTTTTATATTATAAGGCGTGCAACGGCAATATTGCGGCCGTTGGGTAAGGTTTTTTGTGAAAGAAGGAGAAATATTCAGAATGATACTGAAGAACTAGGTGGAATACTATAGGATTAATGCTGATTTTTCATTTATTGTTTTGATTTTAAAAAGGTCTTGTCATGTATGTTATGTGGTTCATGTGAGTTTCTCGCACTAAGATTATTGCTGAAAAAAAGTTTCCCATATATATATAATATATATATCTATATATATAGTATATATATTATATATATTATATATATATAAATAGAATATATAATATGAAAACTACGTGGACGATTTTTTGCAACTTCCTCAAATACTTTTAAATGAATTTTGTATTAAAAAATAAATGTAAACTCAAAAACAAATCAAAAGGAAGACCATAGGGACAAACTATTGCACAGCGATCGTTAGCTAAATGGACTAACGTATGCCACATAATTAACAAACGGTAACAAAACGTTTTGGTTCAAGTTGAAACAAAATTTGAATGCAAATAGTGGTATCGATAAAAAAAAATAAGTTTTTCATTACGTAAATTTGAAAATACGTTGGTAATTCTATAGCGTAAACCCTTGATAAAACTCAAAATAAATGTGTTACTTTTCAGAAAAAAGAATTTTAAAGTAATACATTAGTCCTTAGTTTTCTTTTCATAAGTCTAGATTATAATAGTACGTGATTAAGTCTAGTTTTTTTAATAAGAGTAGTTTTTTAAATCAAAAATTAGTAAAAAATAAATAATTTAGCTATTTCAGATTCATTGATATATTCTAAATTTATAAACTTACAAAAATAATATGAAAAAAACATGGGGATTGTAATACAACCCGCCCAATTTTTCAAAAATCTATGAACTTTATGCTTTTTATCATACACATACGTAAGTATTTTTTTTTTGAACGGAGAATTTTATTGAGAGAAAAAAAAAACTAGCAATGAGCTAGAAGATTACAAAGTGACAAGGTGAGGGTTTTTAAGCCACTCAATCCAACTAAAAAAAGCTTTACCTTTTAACGAACCAGATAGAAAGATCTAGATTGCCGTCATAAAAAATAGCCTCCTTTGAATGAAGACATTCTAACCGAAAATAGTTTATTACGGAATTTCCAAATTATGACCACCAAGACGTCACATAACAAACTTCCTTCAAAAATACGCTAAGTTTGATCGAAAAAGTCCCGAAGACTCAAGTCCAATCAACCGATCTCTTCATAAGAAGAAACTTCATATAACGGAATACTCCACCAGCATGGTGATCAAAATGAAGATATCTCTAGCAATTTGCAATGAAGAAGATGTGCCTGAGTTGTATTCAACCTCTTAACCGCATGTAGGTCATAGAAAAGAGTCCAAGATCCATTCCACACGAAAATGTTCAATCTAGTTGGAAGATTAAATAACTTTGATTTTCCAAAGCTAAACATTTACCTTAATAGCACCCGCTATTGATCCAACGAGTGCTAGAAGATACCTCCGATATAACGTGAACGTCGTCGATCAACTTTCTAATTGATGCAACGTGAAATCTCCTGAACTTTGCAGGACCAAATCCATCAATCCCTGATGTAATGAGAGAATACCTTCCAACCATCGCCTTCAAGAGAATCAAACAGATCTTGTTCACCATCCCCTAGGTCACAACGAAAGTGAAAGCCAAGCTGTTTTGAGATAACTTAAAAGCAACATCAATGTTTTTGCAAGATTCCAGTGCGTAAGCCCTTGGAAACAAAAGTTAAACGCCAATATCCACCATGCCGAAGTTTCTTCCCAAAACAAAGTATCAGAACCGTGCCACACTTTTTTTGTTAACAAAACTGAGTAATATTTAAAACCACCCCGTTTCTTAACAAATCCAACCTCTTTAACATGTCGAGCCAAATAGAAGGATAAGATACTTCACATGGTTTACCGAATTTTTTTTCCATGAGCTCCATGAATAGATTTTGATGAATTCGCACCATTAGTGAATGGGTTTGAGAAGAAACGCCACTCCCATTTAACTTGAAGCTCTATTCAGAGCATATAAAGATTGAAATTTCCAATGCCTCCCGACCTTTTTCTTTAGAAGCTAACACATTTGTCCATTTCACCCAAGTCGGTTTTTTAGCAAGAGGATCAGAACCATTGAAAAAATGTGAACGAATGGATTCCATACGTTGCAGAAGAGTCATCAATGATCATTGAATATAGACATAAGAAAATAGGCATCGATCCAGAACAATTTAAGAAGGGTTAATCTACCTCCTATCGAAATAGTCTTTCAACTTCCATTTAGATAAACAGAAGCCATTGCGTCCTCGATCGTTTCATTCCAAGACTGGATTCTAGACATATGGCCACCTACTTTCGAACCTAAATAAGTAAATGGAGTTTTAAGAGTGACACAACCAATCTTTCTAGCTGCTTGAGCCACTTTGTCAGCATCCACATAAATCCCCATTAACTTACTTTTAGACATGTTGAGACGAAGACCTGATGCACGGTGAAAGCATTCCAAAACTTGAACAATCGTATCAAGATTTGACTCATTCCATTGACCCATGAAAATAACATCGTCGGCGTAAAACAAATGGGAAAGTTGAAGAGAGGGACTTAACATAATACCTTTGAACATACCAGCATCAACTATTCTTTGGAATGAGATGTGTAATGTTTCCATAACCAAAATGAAAAAGAAAGGAGATAAAGGATCACCCTACCTTTATGGAATTGAAATTCTTCCGTAGGACTACCATTTACAATAACCGAACCCCTAGTGGATCGAAGGACAACTTTGAATCCAAGATCACTCAAGTTTCTCACCAAAAACGAAACCGAACCTTCTCAAAAATGTCGTCCAAATAATCCCATCGAACCGAATCAAAAGCCTTTTCGAAATCTACTTTGAAAACCAAAAGACAGCTATCTTTTTTCGATGACACCATTGAACAAGTTTATCGTTTAGGAAAAATGGACCATCGAGATTTGCCTATTCCGCAATGAAAGCTTGATATGAACTTCATTTACGAGTCACCCAGAGCGAGAAACAAGGAGGCGATTCGCTCAAGATCTTAGGCAATGTTTTTATACATACAAACCAATTAAGCAAAAAGGTCTAAAGTCCCCTAACCATGTTAGCATCGCAGTTTTCGAATCAAGGCAATAAACTGAAGAGTTCTAGCCTTTAGGAAACTGACCATGATGAAAAAAACTCGTCACAACATCAACCACGTCACTCTCTAAAATATTCCAGTAACGACGATAGAAACCGAACGTGAAACCATCGGGGCCAAGAGACTTATCGGTACCACAATCCCAAACCCTAGCACTTTTTAATATCATCTTTTACACTTACACTTAGGTCGAAAATTTGATCAGGCTGTAGCGTATTTGAAAGTTTTAGATCAAAGTTTCGAGACGAAAACTTGTGGGTGATCAAAACGATTTTTAAAGTGAGAACAGAAATTCCCTCCCGTTTAACCGTTGAGGGGAGTCAAACCAGTTCCATCAGACCAAATGCCACGAATGGCTAGCTGACTTCCTTTTTTTATTGAGAATTCCGTGGGTGTACTAGAATTCTCATTCGCCTACTCGATTGCCCATTTAATCTTTGATTTTTGGGCAGCTTCCAATGATTGAAGATTCTCTAATTCTTGAAGGGATCTGACAACATTAGCTCTTTTGTTTACGATCTCTACATCACCACAGCCTTTGTCTATTATCAAGTCCAAATCAGCAAGATCAGATTTAAGTGAGTTTCCATTCTTGTTAATTGAGGTACATCGTATTTCCCTTTGTTCCATAAGCGAATCTTTTCTTCAAGTGTTTCAGTTTCTTCACATTTTGATTCAATGCATTTGGCTCCCCCACAATAGCTTCATTCCAAGAATCTTCAACAAATTTTATCAAAACCTTAATTTCGAACCAATAATGAAGAGAACCTAAAAGGAACAAAAACATGTTCCGTAATCGTAATGAGATTCACATCATTAAGATTGACGATATCAGATAAGAAGCGTTCCAATGTGATAGCAGGAAATATTTGGACATGAATTCCATATGACTTTCGAAGATAAGACAACGTCAAGTTTGCTCACATGGAAGCCGATTTATGACCCCAGGTAATAAGACCATCCACCTAAATCACTTCATCTAAGCCGCATTAGAAAATTGAACAAGTTAAACTGCATTATCTTCATGCACATTAAAAAGCCAAACCAAATCTCTCTCTTTTTTCTCCGACTTCATTAAAGTCCCCCATAACAAACAAAAATACCTTCACCTGCCCACTGAGCTAACCACATGAACAAGTACATACCCACACATCTTCTTTTCACTAAGATTTTGAGAGCCTATATAAAAATGAGAGAAGTTTTAGTACCCCCGTTAGGAATCCAATCACCTCTTACCATGACAAAATAGTCTGAGATAGTAGCATTAAGTTTGCTAAAAGATTTAGGATCCCAAACACATAAAATTCCTCCCGAGTTACCAACGGAAGCACTGTGAGCATAATCAAAAGCAAGATTTCCCCAACATCTCTTGATACTAAAGAGATCAATTTCTCTAATTTGTATCCTGTAAAGTTTAAAAAATTAACCTTTGTTATCACGCATAACTCCTTAACCCAATCTTTTTTGGCCTTTTGGCAATGACATGGATTTAAGAGACATAAATATTATTCATCGATTGACATCGTTCACTCCTTGGGATTTGATGATCTCTTTTATGTTTTTAATGCATCCCTCCATGTTATAGCCCATAGTATGTCCCACCTTAACCATTTCCTCCATCACTTGTAATATAGATCCACCTGTACGTGAAATATTAGATTTTTTAAAATGTCCAGAACATGTGGACTCCGCTGCATCTTCGTTGAACTATCTGTTCATAACATCCTCATGAATATTGTTTAAACGCTAGTAGGAAGCTCGCCTGTAAACTTGTTGATTTGCCTTTCTGAATTTGACATTATCATTTAATAGGTGTAAAACTTGTGGGGTATTCAAACCTGTGCCATCCAAATTGAATTCTTTGTGGTTGTTCTCCTTATTCTTAGTGAGAAGTTTGTATATGTTGAAAGGGTCTTCTGAATGCGTCTTTTGTTTTTCTACAGAAGCATTTTTGGCATTAATGTGGATTGAGGCATCATCAAAAATTGTGTCTGGAACATCTTCCGTATCACTATCACCTTTCAATTCTTCATCTTTTTCAAGTCATTAATCAAATCATCATCGTTGTCCGAGTCGTCAACGTTATCCTCTATAAAATTAGGTTCCCAGCCAGAAACCTCTTTAGCTCGAACCCAAAACAATTTACCACGATAAATGATTTTAAACGACTCAAGAATATTAGATGTAATATTTGTGTTGATGCAGATTCTTTTTGTGTAGAAATTCCCGTCCTTATGAGAATCAGCATGAATTAAGGTACCCCACTTAGAAGCAATGCGTTTGAATGTATTATCAGACCTAGCATTTACACTAAAGGAACGCCTCTATATCTACCCATAGCAACCCTCACCTTCAAAACAAAGAGTTCAGTTTGTGCTTGTTGAATCGTGCGAACCCAGTACCAATACCCACATTAGATAAAAGTCTTTTTTGTCATCCCTCCGATTGAAACTTGATCATTTACCCACTGTTTAATCCCCACTCATATATTTGAGATCATGTTGTAAACTATGAATTTCATTAACCAGGAACCAACCTTCAAGTTAGATAAGGACTCAAATTTTTTATACCTCAACCCATCAAACAACAATTGAAGTTTTGTTGGTTCAGGCATGAATCATCAAGCATCATTGCTGGAATGTTTTCCGAGTCTAGATTATGTGATTGAGAACCTTTAACCACATGAGCGTATGAATTAGAGGTCCCATTTGACCCTTTAAATTAAAAAGGTACGCCATAATAAGCCGTTCTTTCCCCCCAATTTTGGCTTGATTATTGTTTTTGTACAGAGGCGGCCTCTGAAACCTAGCAAGGTTAGCGTGAATTTTATGACGTCCGACCCACACCGTACATAAATTATTAACCAAACGATCCACGTCAAAGATTTTAATGAAACAAACAAAACCAAATCTTTTACCAGCTTTCGATTTTCGATTAGGGATAAAAGCATCGACGACATACCCATATTGCTTGCAGTGTTTCCAAAGATCTTTAGCAGAGAATTTGAATCAAGTGAATTTAGAGTGCACAATACCGAAGTAGTAGATCTGGTTGAACATCGACCTCCTTAGAACGAAAGGTTCCCATGAAAAATATAAAAAGTTTGAAAAATTAGGGTTTGAGAGAATGTTTATAATAGGGTTTGATAAATAGGGATCAGATGACGAAAAAAAATAATGATTAATAAAATTAAGGTTATGAAAAATAATGTTGGGTGTAATGTGAATCAGAAAGTTTTAGGAAAAAACTTTTATCCGAATCCCCATCAAGCGGAAATCAAGGTTGAAGACTTTTTTGTCATACACATACGTAAGTATGTATATGGGATTTTACAGAGTAAACATCAAAATAAGTAATTTTACATTAATTTACATGGGTGTGAAAATTGTTAGATAGACAATCTCGTGTTATCATTTGCCGCTTTTATTTTAATGTTTTTGATCTTGTGCGTATACAAATTTTTTGGTGAGACATACGTAAGTATAGGGGTGAGCAGAAGAAACCGAAAAAACTGAAACCGAACCGCAAACGAAAAACCGTAACCCGAAAAAACAGACCGAAACTAAAAACCGATGGTTCGGTTTTTAATTTTTCAAAAACCGAAAAATTTCGGTTCGGTTTCGGTTTTGTCCAAAAACCGAACCGAACCGAACCAAACCAGTTTTATAATAATATATAATTAATATAATATAAATAAATAATTATTTTGTGGATGAAATTATTATAACATATATTATCTTAATGTCTATATATATATGTTTGTCGTGTACGTGTGTTTACTTGACAATATATCGTTACAATGACAATGATTATACTATGTGTATTTCCACATGCATGTGTGTCTCTCTCATTTATATGTATATAATTGTAAATATTTGTGTAAACATTATTAGGCTCATATTGGCAAAAAAAATTAAAAAAAATAACCAATTTTCTACGTAAAAAAAGTTTATTAATATAAATTAGAAACAACCAAATTTAAACGGTTTGAAACCGAAAAACCGAACCGCAAAAACCGAGAAACCGAAAAAACCGAACCGCAAAAAACGAGCGGTTTTAGTTTTTGGTTTTATAAAAATCGAATATTTCGGTTCGGTTTCGATTTTAGCCAAAATTCGACCCAAACCGAACTGTGCACACCCCTACTAAATAGTAGTATTCCAAAAAGAAAATGTCAACCTAGGAAAACGTCTAAATCATAGTTTACTTGTACCAAATGAATCATAAATGGTGGTATTTTCAAGTCCTTACGTAAACAACTATAGAATGGCTGTAATGCGGTGGATCTCTCGTCACCTGACTTTAGACATGTGATTACTACAGCATACCCTTTTGCTCAGACACAACAGTTGCTCTCTACTTTTGATTAAATTTCATATATATTCAAACAGGTTTCAGGACCATCATTCATGTTCTAGATGCATCAGTACGTGATCCAAGGTTTTGTTTTCACGACATTGGGTTTTCATTTGTCTCTCCGTTTTGGAGATTCTGCTACTTGTGCAACCTCTTTAGATTCTGCTACTTGCACGCTCGGCTTGATCCATGAAGTCATGGCTCGACTTAATAAAGCAAATTAAAGGCTCAGCTCTAGTTAAAGAAAGAACGAGCTCAAGCAAAAGCTGGCCTCAGTCCGAGGTTTGCTCAACTCAACTCATGCGGAGACCTAAGATAGAACTCGTAATCTCGATATCCTTCAAACACGGATTATAGAATAATGTAAAAAAACAACAAAAAGAACGCCCACCGTGGGGCTCGAACCCACGACCACAAGGTTAAGAGCCTTGCGCTCTACCAACTGAGCTAGACGGGCTTTTGTCCTTTGACCGAAAATCAAAATTAATTAAAGAAAAAAAAAAGATTAAGAAATTAAAAAAAAGATAAAAAAATTTTTTTAGAATAAAGATAATAATTAAGATTTGGATTATTTATTTATTTTTGCTATATGTTTCTGTCTAAAATTGTATGTGAGAAAAATACAACTATCAAAACGTTTAAAAGTTTCATGTACGTTAATCTTGGTTTGCCATCGATCAGGTTCGAATAGTTAAGAGTAAAGTGCATAATACATCTCCGTGGTTTGTCAAAAGACCGTCTCACGTCCATGGACCAACTTCGCTCAATATCATCCATCCCGTTAGTAGAAGTAGCCACCGTACATCTCTGAGGACAAACGTGTTAATATCTTTAATAATTAAAAACTTTGTAAATGTTGCATGATTAAGGTGAGGAATCTGAAGGACTCCACATTGTTCAGGAGTACGTCAAATCTCACTAAATTAATTGCAGTGGTTTAGAGAGTTATAGAATGTTTGAGTGAAAATCCTTGTCAAAGCTCACTAAATTATAATTATTCGAGATGTTTTGTACTTTTTTCTGTGTTGGTTTTTTCCTGAACATCGAACAAGTAAAATTATGCCTTCTGTTGAGTTACATTTTTTTTTTGCTTTGAAACGTTAAAAGTTTCAGTTGAAATTACCAACACTACTTCTATAAATTATCTCTAGTTACTCGATAAACAGTCCCATACTAATATTGATATTTAATCGTTATCACTTATCAGTATTTCTTTTTGCGTATAGGCATGGTTTGGTTTCAGTTTGATTTGTCGGTTTTAACGTCTTTGCTAAACCCTGTGGGGATAAACTTTTTGTGCAAGTAATTTCTTTGCAACATCATTTCAAAATAATGCTGAGTTTGACTCTTTTTACAGAACCAAAACTTCTCTTTGCATGTTGACCTAGTCTCGTTTTAGTTAGATTTCTCGGGTTTTACTAAGAGCGTTGGTATCCTCGTGCCATGGCTTCAAGCCATGGCCAAAAAGTGCTGCCACATCACCCTAATCTCCCACGGCACCACCCTTTCACTTGGCACCAAAAACCCCATCAATTTTTATTGGTGGATCTTACCTAGAGCTGTGATACCATATAAAACCTCAAAGGGTATATATTATTGTAATTGTAATTGTGTTTTGTACATTGGATTGTATATGTATTTATACTAATACTATAGCTTACAGACTAAGCAACCTATCATAACCTAATGGGTACGGCCCATCTATACAATTGGGCCGGCTCATCTAGTTTGTTCTAACACGCCCCCGCAAGCTAAGGACGGGCAACAACCTGCAGCTTGGATCTTAGAAAGAGGAATCGAGGAGTTGGTAATGGCTTTGTAAAGATATCTGCAATTTGATCATGTGTAGATATATGTTGAACTCGAAGATCTCCTTGAGCAACCTTTTCCCGAACAAAGTGATAGTCTATTTCCACGTGTTTTGTACGCGCACGGAAGATAGGGTTAGCTGACAAGTATGTTGCACCAAGATTGTCACACCATAGTATAGGAGTTGAAGATGAACGGATACCAAGCTCATGAAGAAGAGCTTGAAGCCATGTAAGCTCAGCAACGGTGTCAGCAAGGGCTTTGTATTCAGCTTCTGTAGAGGAACGTGAAACCGTACGTTGTTTACGAGCGGTCCAGGATATAAGGTTTGAACCAAGATATATAGCAAATCCCCCCGTGGACCGTCGATCATCTGAATCTCCAGCCCAGTCAGCATCTGAGAAAGCTTCAAGAGAAGTATCGGGATTACCTTTCCATAGCACGTCAGTAAAAGCTTGAAGGGTAGAACCAGAAGAACGACGTATGAGCATACCATGTTCAACCGTACCATGAAGATAACGTAAAATCCGTTTAACTGCAGACCAATGATTCTCGGTCGGAGCACGTGCACGAGTTTTTCCAAGCATATAATCATGATCACTAAGGAGTGCATGAAGCTCGCTAAATGCAGTTGGACTTTGACGGGCAGTGATTGTAGTTTTAAGACCGTTATATTCTTCACGAAGACCTGAGACAGCAAGCATAACGAGATCTTTATCCTTTACAGGTTCACCGATGGCGGCGAGTGCATCGGCATATTCTTGAGCACGATTTAGATAAGCATCAGGAGTTTCATCACCGTGCATCTCTATTCTCAGAAGTTGTGTTTTGAGAGTGTATTCCCTAGATGTGGAATGAGGTGCATACGCCTTTTCAAGGGACAACCAAAGATCACGAGAAGTTGTACCTTGAACATGGCGAAAAGATGCTTCTGAGATTGTAGAGATGATTAGCATACGAACGTGGGCATCGTTCTGATACCATATAAAACCTCAAAGGGTATATATTATTGTAATTGTAGTTGTGTTTTTGTACATTGGATTGTATATGTATTTATACTAATACTATAGCTTACAGACTAAGCAACCTATCATAACCTAATGGGTACGGCCCATCTATACAATTGGGCCGGCTCATCTAGTTTGTTCTAACATTTAACAAGTATTTTCTTTCTTGCTGCAGAGGAAATAAAGTCCAAACATCCAAGGATCACATATGCAGATCTATATCAGGTGAATTCAATGGAACTATTGATGTTAGGTTTTAATGTTTTATAAATTTAGAAGCGAGATTTCTTTGAGATCGAGATTGCTATTAATTTGTTTTTTTATTAAACACACCTTTGTGCATGCCTTTTCCCATGAGAGTTGCTTATATTAAAACAGATTGAAGTTGTTTAAGAATGGGGAGAATGGTATTCATTTTATAATGTTTTTAAACGCATTGAGTAATTTACGACTGTTGTGGATTCCTGCATAGATATTAGTTATGTGCTTCTTTACTTGTGTATTTTAATGAAGGGAGCACCTTACGCCTAACGTAACATCAGCTAGGTGCTTGAGGGAGTAGAAAAAGGCTTAAGAGAGGGGATATGGATTGCAAAAGACCATTCCATTTCTTCCTTTAACTCTTGAAGTGTTACTTTATTGAGTTCACCATGCTATAACCAGTCTATTGCACTATATTTTCTAATAATAGCTTAACTCATATATTAACATACACACAAGCATACAAGGTACCTGACATGTGAGGTGTAACTGACTACTGACCCCTATAAGCTTTCTGTTTGTAGCTTGCGGGCGTTGTTGCTGTGGAGGTCACTGGTGGCCCTACTGTTGACTTTGTTCCTGGAAGAAAGGTATCTTGATTTCATTAGATATTTGATTATATTTTAAGGTCTCTTGTAAGTTCCTTTTTTCTTGTTTCCTTTCCTGTTTGACTGGTCCCATGACTTATCTGTTTGTGCTAAGTTCTGTAAAAGCTTACTCCTTGGCAAAAACTCAAATTTATTAATGTAGCAGGGCATTTCCTCTCTCATTAAGATGTCCAATCTTTTTTTCTAGGATTCGAAGATCTCTCCTAAGGAAGGAAGACTCCCAAATGCTACCAAAGGTTTTTTTTATCCTACTTCTATACATTAACCATTATTTTTCATAAGAACTGAGGCATCTATTAAATATCTTAGTAGTGGCAGTATGTTTCATGGATCAACTTTGAAAATTCCATTGTCAATACTGAAAGTAGAGAAGATTACATATTTAGAGGGGTACAATAGAGCATAAAGTCAGTTAGAATATTTCTCATTAGTTTTTAATCCTTTGCTATATAATGTTTTGCATCTCTTGTATTATCTCTAATTCTGATCCCAGCCCTCAGTCTAGTTAAACACTAAGCTATTCATTAGACCCATCAGTTATCATAATAATACAAATATATACTTGATCACTGAAAATCACATGCATAGTTTCATAAGCCAGTTGAAATCCCAAGGCGGAATTATCATGAATCCTTTTCACAATTCCAGTATAGGAAGTATGATTGGAAAGTACTCCCAAGTTGCACAGGAATGCCAGCATTTTTTCTTCTGGAATGTTCCAAAGATTGCAGCATGTCCTCTCTTGTCCATCTACCCTTCTTGTTCCAATAGGCTGTTTTGCACATTGTGCCAAGGTGAATTGTTTTTTGACAATGTTGCCATTCATGTGGGATGGAGGGAGTAGAATGCCTCATAGTATTAATTTTTAGTTAACTGATGGTTCGCTTTGCTTGAGGTTTCCATTGCCTGGGCTACTTTATAAAATCGCACACATACATACAAACAAGAACACAACAACATTTCACACTAAAATAAAGTCCACAAGGCATAAATGGTTTGGGGCCTTTTGGCAAATGGATAATGACCTATGTCCACGGCCACACTAGCGAATCTATTTGATAGTCTCTCAGATACATAGATATTGTGTTTATAGACAACTCATACAGTTCTGGCCCATAATTCTAGTTTTCCTTCCAGAGCATTGCCCTCAAAAACCCGAAATATCCACCGAGGCGCATTGCGCTCTCAGGAATCAGACTCCCTCCCTACATTGGAGTCGTGACCATCGGCAATAACAACACTCCGCATTAACAGATAAGACTCCAAAATTATACGACACACTAATTAAGATTCATGAGAATTTGGGTCGGTTTAGGCTCCACACGAGTTATCACATACTGACACAAGAATACATAATATGCATTTGACATGAGTTGATCTTACTGGAACACACCATTCCTTGTTGTTTGACACAGTTGGCCACTTTGTCGTATAGAAGATCCTACTTCACCCGCTAAGGATATCATTCCACGAACCTTCTGTGTATATATACCTGAGGATGAGTCTATCCTGTCATCGAAATTTAAGAGATGCATCCTTATCTTTAAACATCCTCATATACAAACACTGATATGATCACTCTACTAACTCCTCAGAGTTTGACTTCATATTGCTCCGCAATTGTATTTTGCAAAACACATGCCAGCATAATCAATTGTGATGGCCAAAATACTCCAAGGATGAACGCTGACGTGAACACTTGTATATTTAAAAATCACTTAATGTTACTCAGTTACCACCATTCATTTTCAGTGTCAAAAGCTCTGTTTGGTTTGTTAAAGATTTTGAGGTTTTCAAAGATTAAGGGTCTAGTGGGCAGTTCTTGTTTGGTTTATGTATTCAGACAACTTTTATCAAGGTGGGTTATATACTACTGTAAAGATTCTTTTACTAAATTTCTTATACTGATTT
>BQNB010069962.1:0-33305 GCA_026074375.1 Tanacetum coccineum
AACCCATAGAGAGCCTTCTTAAGCTTGCACACATGATTCGGATTATCTTGATCCACAAACCAGTCCGGTTGGCTAACATAAACTTCTTCGTGCTGAATGTCGTTCAAAAATGCCGTCTTAACATCCATTTGGTAGACGATCATATTCATGTGAGCAACATATGCGAGAAAAATTCGAATAGCATCAAGTCTAGCCACTGGAGCAAAGTATTCCTCAAAATTAATTCCCTCTTCTTGACGGTAACCACAAGCAACAAAATGAGCCTTGTTCTTTAGAATTCCTCTTAATTCATCAAGTTTCACCTTGTAGATCCATTTTAAAGTAATAACCTCACTTTATCTGGACGAGGAATGAGTTCCCAGACTTCAAGATGTTCAAATTCATTAAGCTCCTCTTGCATTGCTTCAATCCAACATGCTTGAGTTAATGCGTCTTTATAGTTCTTTGGTTCAACTGTTGTGAGAAAGGCATCATAGTAACAAAATAAGGCTTGTTCATGAAGTTGGAGTCTTGTGAAAACAGGTCTTTCGGAATCACCGATGATGTTGTCTAAAGGATGATCCTTGGTCCATTTGGTAACGTGTTCTGAGTTAGGTACAGCAGTGTGCACAATAGTGGGAATAACATCCGAAGAGGAAGATGCTTCAGAATCGTTTTTTGGAATATGAATACCAAATAACGGATCGTTATTCATGTGTGCAACATATAAGTCATGATTGTCTTCTTCAACATCGTTAGGAATGACAGGAGATTAAGTTTCGGGTGTTGTTTGTAAGTTACTAGGTGATGGTGCATCTTGGTCAACAGTTGTTGAGGAAGGTAAACTGGTTGATGCAGCGGGTTCTGGAGCTACTACTTCAGCAATTGGAGCAATGACTTCAGGGGCTGGAAGATCAACACTAGGTGGAGGAGTTAGTAATTCATCAAACAGTGGTTGAAACAAAAGATCCCAATCAGTTCTTGAAGGTGGTACAAATAGTATTGAAGGAGGAGGGTTTGGCACGAGTCCTGAACTGATTGTTGCAGGAGTCATTTCATGAAGTGCGGGTTCTGAACTATTGTGTTCAGAAGCCATTGCTGTCAGCTCATCAAAATCTACATGAATTGTCTTTATGATTCGTCTGGTATGCCGGTTGTAAATTCGAAATGCTTTCTTTGTGGGTGCATAGCCAATGAAAATACCAATATCAGTTTTGGGTTGTAACTTACCCAAGTTCTCGCTATCATTTGTCAGATAACAAAGTGCACAAAATACGTGAAAAAATGATAAGTCAGGAAGTTTGTCATGTAAAATCTCATATGGTGTTTTGCCGTGACGAAGACATATGATGGAACGATTTTGGGTATAACATGCGGTAGCAACTGCTTCTGCCCATAAAAATAACGGAGCTTTTACGTAAATCAACATTGTGTGGGCAACTTCAATTAGTGTACGATTACGTCTTTCAACAACACCATTTTATTGTGGAGAGTGAGCAACAGATGTTTCATGAGATATGACAACCTTCTCATAATATTCGGGCAAAGTTTGATTAACAAATTCAGTTCCATTATCTGTTTTGATTCGTCGGACAGGTACTTTCAGCCGCAGTTGAATCATCTTTAGAAACTTTATGAAATCTAGAGCTTCATCTTTTGACCTTAAGCACTTTACCCATGTAAATCGAGAGTAATCATCGACAATGAAGATGATGTACTTCTTTCCATTAACACTTGCGACACGTATTGGACCACAAAGATCCATGTGCAAAGATAGAGTTTTTCTTGGTTGGTGTCTTTAGATTTAGGCTTGTGGGGTTTCTTCTTGCTTTTGCCCATTGCATACGCAGAACACAGATGGTCCTTTTCAAATTTTAGCTTAGGGAGACCTCTCACAAGGCCGTGTCTAGCTAAATGGTTGATTGCACCAAAGTTCAGATGAGACAGACGTCGGTGCCATAGCCATGACTTAGTCTTTGAGGCCTTTGACAAGAGACATATAGGAGAGGACGCTATCATATCTCTAAGAGACAATGTATACAGATTGTTGCCTCGAGATCCGGTCAATAGATCAACACCTTCTAGATTGCGAATAAAGCAGGTGTGTTGACGAAAAGCAACTTAAATGTTCGAATTACAGAATTGCCCAACGGAGAATAAGTTATGTGCAAGTCTTTCCACGTAGTAAACCCTTGAGATCGTAACATTCCCAATCTGATAATTACCATATCCCAATATCTTTTCCATGTGATCATTTCCGAATTTTACTGTACCCAAAAATTTATTGATGAAATTGGTGAGCTGAGAGCGATCTCCGGTCATGTGCTTGGAGCAGCCAGAGTCCAAATACTAGAGAACAATTTGGACGACCTGCATTCATCAAGAGAGGAAGATGGAACATCGGAAACTATCGATCCCCAAGATTTATTGGGTTCCGTTTTGTTAGCAGATATAGATTTAATAATCTTAGGTTTTCTAACGGGAACATTAGTTTTAGATTTCCTAGGTTTCCTTGAGTAAACCAATGTTACTACAGGCTTAGGTGTATCACTTTCTAGAGCAGTTGGTTTCCTAAGGGGCACTTCAGCAGTTGTGGTAAGCCTAGTTAAAGGGCACGCATTTTCTACTATAGTGAAGGTCTGACCAGTAGGTCTCCAAGTGTATCTAATATTTGTGAACACCTTTCTTGTTGGTTTCTAAACTTTTCTCTTTGAACTTTTCTTAACAGATTTAGATTTAGCACGAGCATTCACATCATTGATAAAATCAAGAACACACAAATCATGATTAGCAGAAAGCATGCAACCATTACACTTAACACATAGAAATTTAAAACTCACATTAAGCTTGGAATGCTGCACATTTGTAGTTCCGTTGGGTTTCATAACACAATTCTTATTTTTCAAACTAGATTTAACTGTCCTAGAGTGGGCTTCTACTTTATTCTTCTGAGTACTACTTGGTGTTTGTTGAATCTTATCTTTCTTTGTATTGCCTGAAGGCTGTGATCCGCTAGCACTAGTAGACGGTTTTACTCCTGTAGAAGACAACATAGGTTTGTTAGAAACTAGGTTTGATGAAGAAGCTATTTTTGTGTTTGTGTTTCCTGAGGATGTGACGGGCTCAGTGAATCTAACTCTTTTGTCCTTGTTCTTTGGGGTCACAGCCACTAATTTGTCACTTGAATTGTTGATGCTAGGGCAGGTTTGTCTGATTATTATAAGCAACTCCTGAATTCGTTTGGTATACTTACAAGCAGAGTCTAAGGAATTATTTAGAGGATTTTGTGATTTTCCTTGTTCAACTACTTCCCTAAGAATCGCAGCTTGTTCCTGAGTGTGCCTAAGGTAGTCAGAGTGAGCTGTCCTATTGTTCAACAATTTAGGGGCTATTGGTTCCACATCAATCTTAAGCATTTCTGGAGCAATGGTGTTTTTGGTGACAACATTATCAGCTAAATCTTTTCCTTTAAGTTTCCTTAATTCATTCTTGAGAGCTGTAATGACCAAAACTTTTTCCTGAAGACTTGCATTTAAATCAGAGATTTCCACAGACTTTTGATTGACTTGATTAATTAAAGCATCACATTGTTCTTTTGATCGAATACGTGTTGGTTTGATCGAGTCATAAAGTTGCTTATAGGTCTGTTTCAAATGTTCATTCTCAGCAATAAGCTTTGACACCCTATGATCCAATTCAATATTTATCGTTTCAATCTCTTCTATGTCCTTCTTGACCTTATCCTCATTCATATTTTCACTTAAAGATTTAATTTTCTCTTTTAACTTCCTTATGATCGTGTCTTTTTCTTGTGACTGAGCTTTCAATTCATTTAATTCAAAGTATTGATCAAAATTTGGAGCACTTTGATTTGAAACAGAATTGTCCCTTTGAAAAATTTCCTAATTAAGTTGAGTGTCAACTTCTAAAGAGATGCAATGTTTTTCAAGAGTTGTAAAACTTCTAAACAATTTATCGTAAGTCTCTTTATCAATGAAATCCTTTTTGTTGAGAAGCTCAGTCTCAAGTTTTAGACACTTTTCACATTCATGCACATTCACATTAGCATTATCCACATACGAATTTACAATAATGTTCACTATATCTTTGCTAATGACTTGTTCCAAGAGTCGTTCGTTCTCATTTAAAACTTGATTCATTTTAACTTCAAACATTTTGGACTCCAAACTATGTTGTTCCACAGCCTGTTCCATTTGATGAAAGACATTTTGGACTTCAGTAAGTTCATCAATTAAATATTGATCGAATGTATTGAATATGTCCTTCAGAGCTTTTACAAATGGAATAATTTCATCCCTAAAACAAGCTTTTGTATGTTCAAACCCCCACGAGCCCTCAGTGATAGCTGTGGCCGTGGTTCTTTCTTTGACAACCATGTCAAAACCAACAAGAAGGTGTTTAAGTTTCTTCAAACTTGTATGAACCATGCTCAACTTTGGTGGGTCTACAAGAAGGACTAGGATCTGAAGAATTCATAGAATTCTGAGACCAAAAGGCTTGTTCAGCAGATAATTCAGTTTGTGGAACAAATCATTTTTCAAAATCTTGAGAAAGTTGGTTAAGAGCAGCATAATCAACTGGTGTAGTATTAACTTTCTTTTCTAAAACCATTGGATCCTGTTGTTTTAAAAGCATTTTTGAACGACTCTCTTCAGCAAGCATTAGGGTCTCTTCAGAGTCAGGAATCACAATAGCACTAGTGTTCTTAATGACATTACCATCATAAAGCTTTGGTTCCAACTACTGAGCTTTCTTCAGATAGAAAGGATTTTGAAAACCTAGAGCTTGTTTAGTGGTATGATCATAGAAAAACTATGGTTTTGTCAACATATGAACAGTTTGTGCTGATTGATCTCTTTTATAAACAATATTATCTAGCTGTTTGATCTTCTTTTCTAAAGCAATTTCTCTATCAATGTTTCTAGATTCTTCTTTCTTAAAATCATTTTTGAGAAGAGTAACTGTTTGCATTAAAGATTCTTTTTCTTTTAGATGTTCAGAAAGAGTTTGTTTAAGACGATCAATCTCGACAGACTGTTCACAAGTGCATAGACCTCTGGTGGTAATCCTTGGAGAATGATATTTGTTGCTTTTACATTACAATCAGCTTGAATTGCATCCGCATGAGTCAATTCAGAGTACTTTCTTGGCCTAGTCACACCATTTTCCTCAATTGTAGGCCAGATGAGTGGACCATTTTCAACGGATTCAAGGATCATTCGTCCATGTTGTATATTCATCATGTAAAGCTCCATTATGCTTTTCCAAAAATCGTACATATCTTTATCCAACATAGGTGGATGATTGTCAGCACCCGAAAGAATCGCTTTGTCAGTAAGAGTCGTCATTGAGAAATTTGTATGCTAATAGATTACTGTTTGATCGAACGGTGATTGAAAGTAATTGAGTTGTTATGAGTTGTCTTTTGTTTGTTTTATGTTCTGAAGGTTTTTCTGGGATTTTTACAATTCTTGACAAAACTGGGAAAACAAGTTAATGTTTCACGGGATTTTACAAGTCAAAGAAATAAACCGTATAATTTTTGTTAGCAAATTTGAGTGTTTTAACTTTTAGTCCAAGTGAAGTTGCAAATTCGGTTCGCAAAAAAAATTGCTAATTAGGTTGCTAACGAAAAACTGCTAATTAGGTTGCCAACGAAAACTGCTAATTAGGTTGCCAACGAAAACTGCGAATTAGGTTGACTGCAAATTCGGTTGACTACTAATTCGGTGGCTGCAAATTCGATTGAATGCTAATTCGGTAGCTGCAAATTCGGTTGACTGCTAATTCGGTTGAACCTTTAAGCTGCGAATCCGGTTGAACCTTTGAGTTGCGAATCCGGTTAAACCTTTGAGCTGCGAATCCGGTTAAATCTTAAAGCTGCTTATTCGGTTGAAACTGATATCTGCGAATTCGGTTAAACCTTTGAGCTGCGAATCCGGTTGAACCTTAAAGCTGCTTATTCGGTTGAAACTGATATATGCGAATCCGATTAAACCTTTGAGCTGCGAATCTAGTTGAACCTTAAAGCTGCTTATTCGGTTGAAACTGGTAACTGCGAATCCGGTTAAACCTTTGAGCTGCGAATCCGGTTGAACCTTAAAGCTGTTTATTCGGTTGAAACTGATATCTGCGAATCCGGTTAAACTTGAAAGCTGCTAATTCGGTTACGAAACACACAATCTTTAAAACACAAAAAGACACATTTTTGATAGTTTTTTCCCACATTTTCTTGTACAACTAGTATTACTAAACCTATAGGTACCTTAAAATGTAAACTTTATGGTTTTTAAGCCAAAAATTTTAAAATCAAGATTTGTACTTTATAAGGTATTTCAAAAACATAAGTTGTAAAAAATGAATTTTTTCTTGTTTCAAAGCTTATACACCTATATCCTAAAGATACTAGATCAAACTTACCAAGGTAAATGATCTTTTAGTGTACAAAGTAGCTTTGAAAAAAAAAGAACAATAAGAAAAAGACGTACGGATTAAAAAATGGAAAAAACAAACCTATAATAGATACACAAAAACTATAACAAATCATCAGGGCTCTAATATACCAATTGATGATATCTAATAAATACAAGGTTAGAAGAAGAGGTGGTTTGGAGAGGGAGAATGGTGGAGAACATTTTAGAGGAGGAGGATGAGTAAACATGAAATGGAAATGCATAAGTGTGTGAAAATAATGAACAACCAACACCCTCTCCAAGGCATGAAGAGGGTATTTATACAACCCATATGGCCGGCCATGGTTAGCTTGTGGGCTTTCCATGGGCCTTTTGGCCCTATTAGATTACTAAACATTATATTGGACTAACTACGGGCTTTGACTAACTATTATTAGAAATGACCGATACTTTTCATGTTTCTAACAATCTTGGTCAGCCTAGGACCAACACTCCAAGCCAGGTTAGTAGATAACTTAGCCCATGTGGCCAAATGATCATTCTGAGAATCCATAGTAGCTTTTAGAGATTCAACAATAGACTTGAGACCAGAAAAATCAAAAGTCTTCACCGGTGTGAGGGGCTCAGTAACATTGGTGGAATTTTTGGTGTAAGCTTCAGTAGCTTCAAGAACTTTATTATTCAAGGCAGGATCCTCCTTGACTGCATCTTCAACTTCTTTAAGATTTACAAGGATCCTTCTCATGCTTGTAATGTGATCAGTCTTGAAAAGATTGAGAATTTGTTGAAAGTTCCTAAGAGCAGTATCAGTCTTCTCATACTTGGTGAAGCTTGTGTGAATGAAATCTTCAAGACTCAATTTCAAATCAGCATAGAAGGCAGTAGCTTCCTCATGCTTCTCCTATGTATCTTCAGTAACCTGAGCATAGAGAACCTCTGCAAAGTTTTGAAGATTGCTTACGAATTGCCTTTCAGTGATTGACATATAGTTGTCATAAGGCTTGAGAGTTTCAAAACATGATGAGGACTCTGAGTCTGATGCATCAATCTTCTTAGCTTTGGAGGATTCAGGTTGATCCCTGCTTGGTGATGAAGACTGATGCTCTTGTATGGTTCTTTAGTAGGAGTTTTAGTGGAAAGATGTGTTTGATGTTCTTCAGTGTCAGCCTCTTGAATGTATTCATCCATCTCTTCTCCAGCCTCAAACACATCATCCTCACTGTCTTCTTTGAGATCATCATCAGAGGCTCCCAATAGAGCTTGAATATCAGCAATAGTTGTAAGCTTCAAGGGTTCAAAATCCAGCTCCACTTCAAAAGAAGTCTTGCTTTGGTGTTGGTCAGGGACCGATACCTCAAATCTAGTGGACTGGGTCTGGTCCACCTGGTACTTAGCATTAGTCCTTGAGAGAACAGTAACAAGGGGTGTGTGATTCCATATCAACGAGTGGTTTAAATCTCTTTGAGTCTTTGCCTTCATGTGTCCCTTCAGGTAAAGGCTTGGTTTTACTAATACCTTCATCAGAAACCATGAAAGGCAATCCCTTATCAATGGGCTGATCATTTCCCCTCGAGTCTTTGGGATTAGTAGTTTTACCCTCAGGCAAAGGTTGTGATTTACGAGTGCCCTCATTAGGTGGAGAATGAGATCCCTTAACAGCGAGTTGTATGTTTCTCTCCATATCTTGGGGATGAGTTGTTTGGCCTGAGGAGACTGACTGGTTTTATTAGAATCCTCTGTTAGCACCTTCTTAGTGGGTGATGTTTCAGTGGCTTGAACAACGGGTCTCTTTTGAGTCTTAGGTTGTTTCCTATTTTGAGGCAGTGTTCTAGAAGCATCAGGGCCCTATATCTTGGGTTTGGGTTTAGACACAGTCTGAGACATTGTCTTCTTTTTCTTTCTAAAAAAAGAGAGTGGAGACACTAAGGATTCAAGATTTTTACAGCAATCATTGAGGCCGTAAATTCAATAGGAATGACTTTGGATAGGTCCTTTGTAAAATTTGAGTTACTTAGGACGTTAGGAAGACTCCCAAATTTGTCATCCTGGGTGTATTCAGTACCCAATAACACTTCTAGGGCACACGAGACAAATCTAGGATAAGAAACGTATTTCTGCCTAGACTTATATGTGAGCCTGGTTATGAGATCACTGTAAATGATCTCTCCTATATCAACCTTTGTCCTAGTGGTGAGATAATAGGCTATTAATTGCTGAATAGAATTAACTTGTTTAGTAGATGAGTAATTCCCGCCGAGGAACTGAATTACAAAGGTGAACAGGATCCTCCAAGCCATAGGAAAAGCAGTTTTCAGTATAGGGTTCCTATTAATTAGGACCTCATCAGTTTTAATTCTAGCCAGTTCAGCCTTCACAGCCTTAGGAGAGGGATGAGACACATAAGTGCCTTTGTTATAATCAAGACTAGTGGATTCACAGAAGGTTTTGAAGCCAATGGTCAATGGCTTTTTGCCATTCATCACTGTGAAATTAATTATATACTTCTTAAGAGGATGAACCACAGAGTTATTGATATGTAAGAAATCACATATCCTTTCTACATCAAAAATGACCCTTAAATGATCAAAATATGCAAAAATATGCTTGTATTTGTGTATTTTGTGGTTTGTGAATGTGTAGGTACAAATAATGAAAATATCACAAGAAAACGGTCAAAAACCGGACAAACACGAACACGAGAATGGAAAGAGTGCACAAGAGCCGGGAGTTTGTTTGCCAAAAAGGGAAAATAGTCAACCTGGTCAACATTGTCCAACCACAAAATGCCAAAAACCTTAAAATACCAAAATATGCTTATGTTAAAACAATTTCAACATAAGTCCCTAAACCCTAACAAACGTTATCTCACCATTTTTTTTTTTATTAAAGAGTTATACGGTCCGTTATCCATTGTTAACTAATACCCTTTGTAAACGTGGCCCATAGAAAAACCGGCCCAATACTTAATTATAAAACCACAGGCATAAGTCAAACCCCCAAACTCCGGGGTCTAACAAAGTTATAAAAACATAGAATGGCGCGGAAAACCCTTACACTGTTTCAACCATCGTCCCAATATACCAACCCCTTAACCTGGTCGTTCTAACCAGGCCTAAGCTGTCAACTTTCACTCACTTTACCATCCTCTCCCCGCTCCCTGTGGCTATGTGGCACCGTATGGGGGTTCATTGTTTATTGTTTAAGTGGATGTCGTGTGTCTTAACCACTGCAACGATCATAGATATGATTAAGATTATGATCCAAGGGCTCTAATCTCTCCTGATGACTCACTCAAGTCTCTCTCTCTCTCTCATCAACAAGCACACTTGAAGGTCAAGACACCTCCTCATATAGCTATAAATACCCCTTTAGTTCTCTTATTTTGGCAGGTAGATTTTTAGTATCAAATTTATGTAAAATTTCTTTCTCAATTGTAATTTTCAATTTTCAATTTCCATTTCTAGTTTTTACTTTACCAAGATTTTGTAATCTTCAATTTTCATAAATCAATAAAAATTCAAAAATATTGTCATTCATGTCCTTGCTCAATTCACTTCAATCATGTTCTCTATTCATCATAAGCTTGTTATAAGCTCGTATTAAGCTCATCTAAGTCTCTAAGCTTAGATTGAACTCAATTCAATCATTAACTTTACTTAAATCTAAAATCAGTTTAAATACCTTATGTTATGGTTGGATTTGGTTGCTTTGGATGATAAGCTTACTTTGGAAGAGCTTATAGGACTTTACTAGCTTATCCTTGTGATAAGCTAGAGCTGTTGATTAGCTCCTCGAGCATATTTGCCTTGTTTGTACAAGGGCTTATTGTAAGTTCAATTTTCCTTTAAGTTTTAGCTTAATATTAAATCTGTTTAAGTTTTAGCTCTAATGTTAAGTCAAGTTTTAAATCTAATTTAGAAGTTTAAATTTGTTTTTAGATGAAATTAGTGAGTTTGAAATATTGGTTTTGAAGTTTTGGAATTGAAAATCATGATTTTCTTTGATAATTGTTGAGATAATTTAGTTAAAGGAGTGTTTGGATTAGTATAAGTTGACCTCTAAAAGTCAAATTTAGTTATTCTAATTGCTTGAATCAGTTTCATAATCATTTAAAATTAGTTTTCAAGAAAGTTTCATGGATTAGAATTATAATTAGAGAAATTTGTGGTTTGATTTGAAGCCTGTGCATCAGGGGATGTGTAGATCAGGTTGTTTAAAGGCTTTTTAGGATCCTAGTTGTTTTAAGCTTTGATTATGTTCTAATCTGGTTTACTTGTGTTCAAATAATGTGCAATAGTTTGTTTGACTTTTAAAGTCATAAGGTGCAAATTTTGATCCATTTTAAACTTAGTACTAGTAGGTTTAAGAAGGTTATGTTAGAGTAAATTAGCAGTCTCTTATTCATAAATTTAGGCTAGTTTTAAGTAGTTTAAGCTTATTAAAATCAGTAAGTTATTAGTTCATAAGTTAGTAATCATAGTTTAAAACTTAGTTTTCAAAATTCAGCTTATTCAGTTAGCTTAATCTAATCTTAATAATCATTAGAAACGTGAGAAAAACCAATAATGTACTCAGAACATGCTAAGTACATAAGCAGTTTTTACTTAGCTTTTTAAATGGTCAAATGAGTTTTAAAATAATTTTAAAAAGCTGTTCAAAGTAGCTTTTTTGTCAGGTGTTAAGGGTGATTATAGCTTAATAAAGCCATAGGTTTCTTATTTGCTTATTGAAAAATAAGCTCAAAGATATCCTTAGGGCTAATTGGGTTCATTACTTTTTTAATTTAGTTGTTATTTGAAATTTTAGCTTATTTCCTCTAGCATTAGCTTAGTCTTAGTTTTTAATAGCTTATTAGGTTTATACTTAGTTAATATTAGCTTAATAGGGTCAGGTTTAGTTTGACTTAGCTTTTCATTTAAAAACTAATACTTAGATAAACAGCATAAGTAGTCTTTTCATGTAGCTTTTTCTATGCTTATTTGAATTTCAAAATAGTTTCTAATTTCTGTTTTAAGTAGAGTTTAAGCCAAGCTTCAAGTAGATATAGGGCTTATTGCCATAAGATTCCAATAGCTTAGTTAAAATTAAGCTTAAAAAGTGCCATTTGGTCTATTTGGTAGCTGTAGTAAGCATAGGAGCTAAATTAATAATCTCAGCTTATGAATTGCTTCTTTTTAGTTAAGTTTAGCTTATTAGGATAGAATTAGTCTAAGAATAGCTTATTCAGTCCTTGTTATAGCTTATTTCAGTTTCTAGCTTATTTAGTTTTGTTTCAAAGTAAAAAAATAGCTAAGTGTAGATTGTCTGAATTTTAAGCTTTTTCTAGCTTATTAGTGACTTTTAGAAAAGTTGTTTTCACAAAATCAACTTATTAAAAGCTGTTTTTCAACTTTGCTTTTTTAAACTTTTTCAAAATAAAAAAAGGAAGATGGAAGTCGGGGGTGAGCAAGGCTCGAACCCCCGACCTCAACATCCTCACCTTTTATAACACAACACACTCAACCAACGCGCCCTGGGGACTTTTTCATTCTATCTTTGCAAAATTAATTTCTTATACACATTTGAGCTCTTTTAGTAAAATAAGCTGTTTAGGCTTATTTCGCAGCTTATTCTATAAGCTGTGTTTCCAAGCTTATTTTTCCTAGATTCCTCATTGTTCAAGCTATTTTTCGTAATTTTTTCAGGATTTTTACAATTAGTTTAGTATTTTTAAACATTTAATATTGTTAAAATCATTTTTAATTCATAAAAAATTATAAAAAAGTCAAAAAAATATAATTCTTTTTTAGAAAATTTTCTTTTATCATATAGTCTCTAGGAAAATTAGTTTTGCTTCCGTAGGGTTTAAATTGCAAAATTTCATTTTTTAAAGAACGGGATTCATTCCCGTTCACATTTTTAGTGTTTTCAAGCCCGTATCACCTTCGTTTTTGGTTTAGTTTTCTTTGCCTTAGCTTTTTAGTCAATTAAGTCTTACAAAAACCAAAAAGATCATTTTAGGCTTAATTTTGATAATTTAGGGTTTTTAGGTCCCGTTTAGGATTCCCGTTTTGCGTTTTTAGTTAGAATTTACTTTCCCGTATTGATTTTTCGTAGTTAGGTTTAATTGTCCCTTAATTTGCTCACTATTAGGATATTAGAAAACAAATCATCTTTGATCCAATTCAAGTCATTGTCCAAATAACAAACGTGGTCTCAATTTCATAAATCTTTGGGAAACGACCCGGTAATCACTTACCGGTTTCTTACGTGTAGTATTTTTGTAAGATTTTTCCTACTACCTTTGTCCTCAAGGGTAGTTTTGGAATTTTCTATACTTTAGATATTATTACGTATTAAAACTTTACGCATCAAGTTTTTGACGCCGTTGCCGGGGATTTGTGATTGAGATTCTTTCGTTTGAAGTTTGTTAATCGTGATTTGAATAACCTTTCGTCTTCAAAAGTTACGCTTTTAAGTAAATAAAAAAAATTAAAATATAAAAGTAAAAAATATTTTTCTTTTCTTTTTAATATAAGTAGAAGATTATTAAATAAGAAAAATACAAAAATATTTGCTCTTCCGGATTTTTCGATTTTTCTTGTGAATTCATTAAGAAATAAAAAATTAACCAAGTTGGTAAAAGAACACCAACAAATAATACTTTCAATTGAAGTATTATCCATCAATAAGTTCCCGAACCAAAGATTAAAAAATTTACCGTTTGTGTCACTTACGAAAAAGGCGCACCTCTTTTGTAAAATTTATTTTACTTAAGAGAGTTACCCTAAGTTTGTTGATTATTCGGTAAACAAAAATATTTCCTTTTCTCATTTCTTTTATCATTTCTTTTGTTTGTTTAGTGCATGCGCACTAGAAATTCCAATTTTCCAAATAATTCAAACGTAACCATTCCGAGACGTCGAAATAAAGGACGTGCTCCAAACATAGTCGAACCCGAGCTTCGTACTATCGTTGCACCAATGGCGGAACGTACAATGGAAGAACTGCTCCGAGCACCCACGGAAGGGTATGGAGAAGCTATCGTTTTACCAGAAATTAATGCGGATCATTTTGAGATTAAGACGAATTTGTTACAATTGGTTCAAGCAAACCCGTTTCACGGTTTAGAGAACGAAAATCCTCATGCTCATATCAATAGTTTCAAAAGGATTACTTCGACTCTACGATTTAGGAATGTGCCAAACGATGTGATTAAGCTAATGATGTTTCCATATTCACTCGAGGGGGCTGCTAAAACCTGGTACGAGAAAGAACCTCCTAATTCAATCTTGACTTGGGAGGATCTCGTTACCAAATTCGTGAATCAATTTTTCCCTCCTTCGAAAACGACTCACTTAAAGAATAAAATCTCTCGATTTACCCAAAAATTCGATGAGTCTTTTAGTGAAGCGTGGGAACGATTTAAGGAAATGCTTAGAGCTTGTCCCCACCATGGATTTACGGAGTTAACTCAAGTTGATACCTTCTATAACGGTTTAAACGACAACGATCAAGACTCCTTAAATGCCGCGGCGGGTGGAAATCTTTTGAGTAAGACGACTAGAGAGGCCTTGAATATAATTGAGAATAAATCAAAAGTGCGTTATTCACGAAACAAACCAAATGCTTCTAGGATGAATACGACTTCTAGGGAAAGTGATAATAAGACGGATGAGAGAATTGATAAGCTTGCAGACCAACTTTCGACCTTAGTCGAGATTGTTTCTAAGAAAGTTGTCACTCCCGCTCCGGTTAAAGCGGTTGAGGAAACTTGTGTTACTTGTGGTGGTGCTCATTCTTGGTATAATTGTTCGACTACCGATAACAATCAAGCTAGTGTTTGTGCGACCACGGGTACTTACAATCAAGTTAACCCTCCGAACCGTGTTAGTAATCAAATGGAAACACAAGGTTGCTCCGGTGCAAAACAATGGTCAAATAGGTTTAATCAAAATCAAGGTCAAGGGAATAATTTTAATCGGGGAAATAATTTTCATGGAAATCAAAGTTTTCAAGCTCAAAATAATCATGCTCCGAATTTTCAAAACCAAGGATTTCAAAACCAACCATTTCAAGTTCCTAATAATCAAGTTTAACAAGAGATTTCAAATGATTTTTTGAGTTACAAGAGAAATAACGATCAAATGTTGAGAAACATGCAAATCAATTCAATCGTTGAAAGAGACTTAGAATTGAAATTCAAAACACGAATAAAATCTCAACAGCCCTTCATGATGAATCACAAACTACCTTTCAAAATAATTTGCAATACATGATATGTGGGATTGTTTCTGAACCATGGCCTCAATGTGGGTACTCTTCGAGTAATTCCATTCCCAAATCCAAAGTGTGAGATGAAAGCGATCACTACTCGAAGTGGTGTTGCTTACGAGGGACCCTCGATTCCTACTAATCCTTCTCCTAAAAAGGTAGTGGAATGAGAAACCGAGGAGACAACGGATAAAGAGCAAACAAATTTCCAAGGAAGTACCGCTCACATCCCACCTCCGGTTAATCCCATTCCGATTCCGGAACCCGATGTTCCGAAGACTTTACCTAAGCCGAATATTCCATATCCTTCACGACGTAATGATCAAAAGTTCCGTGAAAAAGCTTCTTATCAAAAAGAGAAGATTTTTCAAATGTTCCAAGATTTACGCTTTGACATTAGCTTCGCAGACGCTTTGTTTTTTATGCCAAGATTTGCTCCTACGATTAGGAATTTGCTCATGAATAAGGAAAAGTTGCTTGAATTAGCTAAGATACCGTTGAACGAGAATTGCTCGGCGATGCTCCTCAAAAAGCTTCCCGAAAAGCTTGGAGATCCCGGCAAATTTCTTATTCCATGTAATTTCCCGGGAATGGATGTATGTCACGCCTTGGCCGATCTTGGCGCAAGCATAAATCTTATGCCCCTTTCCATTTGGAAAAAGTTATCCTTACCTGAACTTACCCCCACTCGGATGACTCTTGAGTTAGCGGATCGATCCATAACTCATCCTAAAGGACTCGCCGAAGACGTTTATGTCAAAGTGGGAAAGTTCCACTTTCCTACCGACTTTGTTGTTGTAGATTTTGAAGCCGATCCTCGAGTACCTCTCATACTTGGGAGATCCTTTTTAAGAACCGGTCGTGCCTTAATTGATGTTTATGGAGAGGAAATAACCCTCCGGGTTGATAACGAAGCCATCACTTTATATAGATCAAACTACGAGATACTCTTCTACAAATGACAAGTCGGTAAACCGAATTGACATCATTAATGAGGTTTGTGAGAAGTATGCTCCAGAATTGCTAGGGTTTTCTAATAAGTCTTCGGGTGGCAATCCCACCCCGACATCAGAGCCTCTTACTTCCGAATTCATTTTAGAAGAGATCGAAGCTTATCTAAAGGATGATTCGATTTCACCGGAAATTGATCATGCCGATTGCGATCCGGAGGAAGATATTTGATTAATTGAAAAATTATTAAATAATGACCCGTTTCAACTCCCTCCGATGGACCTAAAGCAAAGAGAAATAATCAAGGCAAAACCTTCAATTGAAGAGCCTCTGAAATTAGAGTTAAAAGATTTACCATCTCATTTGGAATATGCTTACTTAGAAGAAAACGACAAGTTACCAGTGATTATTGCAAAATGTTTAAAGAATGATGAAAAAGATGATCTCTTAAAAGTGCTCAAATCTCATAAACGGGCCATTGCATGGAAAATCACCGATATCAAGGGTACCGACCCTCGTTTTTGTACACACAAAATCTTGATGGAGGATGATTACAAACCCTCAGTTCAAAGTCATAGACGGGTTAACCCAAAAATTCACGAGGTAATAAAAAAGGAGGTCCTAAAACTTCTTGATGCTAGAATTATTTACCCGATCTCCGACAGCCCATGGGTTAGTCCAGTGCATTGTGCTCCAAAGAAAGGAGGAATAACCGTTGTTGCTAATGAAGAGAATGAATTAATTCTGACACGTTTAGTTACCAGGTGGAGAGTTTGTATCGACTATAGAAAGTTAAATGAAGCGGTAACGCTAAAAAGTTCTAAAAACGAAGTTTTAAACAACTTTTTGAGGAATATTATCTAGGGGGGCTGTTTGTATTCGAAAAATTACATATGTATTTTATACTTTTATAAAATACTACATGTCACAAGGATCGAGGGGTCATAAAGAACTCCAAAAAAACTGATTAATAATGAGAAGATTACCTATTACCAAGTTATTACGATAGTTTAATAGCTTTTATAAAACTATATTTTATAAAAGATTACTATTCATGGCAGAAACTTATACTTTGAAAATACATAAATAATAATGATAAACTTATTAATTTCGAGATCGATGCTCGAAGAACGCTAAAAACAGAGCTATTACGAATAAGATTACTACGTTTACAATTGTTAAGACGCTAATTAAAACGAAAAAACGAGTTTTATAGCTGTGATAACATAAAATCACTTATCACATCAGAAATCATGAAAACCTAAAAAAATAGTGACATTTTATGATCACTCGTCTTACTATGAAAGCATGCATAGAAACGCGAGAAACGGACCTAAAAACGACGAAGTTATGTCATTTTTTGCTAAAAGGCGTAATTATAAACGGATTTGTAACCTTATAAATATGTTATTCGCTAAAACGATTAGATGTAGATATAGCAGAATAAGATATATATGTGGTATAGATTACCAAAGTGCTTATAAAACTAGGAATATCATAATATGCCTCTTCGGATGGCAGTATGATGAGTTTGTTGGATTACGATTTTAAAAGTATCTTAGCTCCTCGTACGTCATGTCATGACTCGTGATTATGATAGCCCGAACCGATATTAATGATGATAACTAAATAGGATTATAATATGGAGTTGAAAACAACATACTCAAGTACACATACGACCTATATTGGATTAGGTATGCATCGGCAATTATCAGACGCATTTGCGTGAAATATACTTATGAGTATTAGCCTCACACGAGGTGAGTTCATAACCCACGTTTTACATGATTTGTTATTATAAGTTTTGGTTGTGAGAACATGCTTGATTATAAAATACAATTACTTGGTTTGATTACAAATTGATTTATGCACGTTCTTTACTTTCATGCATGTAGATACACTACTTGGTTTACATTATTGACGTAAACAACATACTAGAACATTTACTTGAATATTACGGATTATGCTTAGGTTTCATGAACTGAAAATTCACTTGGAGTGGTGAGCGCGAATGTTATAAAATAGATCTATTGGGGATTGACAACCCCCGATTCGGGTGATTAGCTCTCACTAGTTCGAGATCGAACTACCGAACGTTATACATGTCGTATATGAGATGGATTGTGTTCTACATTATCGAACAACTATAAACACTAAATGACATTTACCGTGCCTTGAATAAGTGGCATACTTAATAGTCAGAATATCCTAGTTTTCCAGAACTTAGAGTAATCGTAATCCGTTCTCTACATACTTGAAAACTCAATTAGGATATAGTGCTCATTATAATATCTAGTAGGAACAATTGGGATATCGTGTTCATTACAATATATAGTACTGAAACATTTTAGATTTTATATATAAGTTTTTAGGTATTTACATTCAACTTACAAAAACTATGAACTCACAACTTAAAGTTCTGACACATATTAAGCATATTTTTCTCATGTGAAATAGATGTATGACATACTTGATGTGCATTGGAGTCCAAATTTACAAGAATACTTTTCAAACAACACTTAGAGGTTGTTCTCTCATGACTGGTGCAATGGTACACATGAAGTAACGCTCCCGGATCCTTATTCCGCTGCGACCCATTTTGGGGGTGTTACAAGGAAAGTTCCACTTTCCTACCGACTTTGTTGTTGTTCATTTTGAAGCCGATCCTCGAGTACCTCTCATACTTGGGAGATCCTTCTTAAGAACCGGTCATGCCTTAATTGATGTTTATGGAGAAGAAATAACCCTTCGGGTTGATAACGAAGCCATCACTTTTAATCTACTAATGCAAACCAACTAAGAAGACTCCTCTACAAATTACAAGCGGTTAAACCGAATTGACATCATTGATGAGGTTTGTGAGGAGTATGCTCTAGAATTGCTAGGGTTTAATAAATCTTCGGGTGGCAATCCCACCCCGACGTCTGAGCGTCTTACTTCCAAATTCGTTTTAGAATAAATCAAAGCTTATCTCAAGGATGATTCGATTTCACCAGAAATTGATCATGCCGATTACGATCAGGAGGGAGATATTTACTTAATTGAAAAATTGTTAAATAATGACCCGTTTCAACTTCCTTCGATGGACCTTAAACAAAGTAAAGTTACCAAGGCGAAACCTTCAATTGAAGAGCCTCCAGAATTAGAGTTAAAAGATTTACCGTCTCACTTGGAATATGCTTACTTGGAAGAAAACGACAAGTGACCAGTGATTATTGCAAAAGGTTTAAAAGATGATAAAAAAGAAACTCTCTTAAAGGTGCTTAAATCTCATAAACGGGTCATTGCTTGGAAAATCACCGACATCAAGGGTATCGACCCTCGTTTTTGTACACACAAAATCTTAATGGAGGATGATTACAAACCCACGGTTCAAAGTTAAAGACGGGTTAACCCAAAAATTCACGAGGTAATCAAAAAGGAGGTCTTAAAACTTTTTGATGCCGGTATGATTTACCATATCTCCGACAGCCCATGGGTTAGTCTAGTGCATTGTGTTCCCAAGAAAGGTAGAATAACGATTGTTGCTAATGAAGAGAATGATTAATTCCGACACGTTTAGTTACCGGGTGGAGAGTTGTATCGACTATAGGAAGTTAAATAAAGCGACTCGAAAAGATCATTTTCCATTGCCATTTATGGATCAAATGTTAGAGAGATTAGCCGGAAATGAGTTTTATTGTTTTCTAGATAGATTTTCAGGGTATTTCCAAATACCAATAGATCTCCAAGACCAGGAGAAAACTACTATCACATGCCCGTATGGAACTTTTACGTACCGTCGCATGCCATTTGGCTTGTGTAATGCTCCCGATACTTTCCAATGATGTATGATGGCCATATTACATGATATGATCGAAAAGACTATGGAAGTGTTTATGGATGATTTCTCAGTTTTTGGGGATAGTTTTGATTCGTGCCTCTCCAATTTAGAAAAGATGCTAAAAAGGTGTGAAGACACGAATTTAGTTCTTAATTGGGAGAAGTGCCACTTTATGTGTAGAGAAGGAATTGTGTTAGGGCATAAAATTTCAAAATCAGGAATTGAGGTCGATCGTGCTAAAGTCGATGTTATCGCTAAGCTACCTCACCCGACTACCGTTAAAGGTGTTAGGAGTTTCTTAGGTCATGCATGATTTTACCGCCGATTTATCCAAGACTTTTTTAAGATTGCTAGACCAATGACTCACCTTCTTGAGAAGGAAACACCATTTTTGTTTTCTAAGGATTGTATTGATGCTTTTCGGACTCTTAAAAAGAAGCTTACTGAAGCTCCAATCTTAGTTGTCCCGGATTGGAACGTACCTTTCGAACTCATGTGTGATGCAAGTGATTTCGCGATTGGTGCAGTTTTAAGACAACGAAAGATGAAGCACTTTCAGCCTATACATTATGCTAGTAAGACAATGACAGAAGCTCAAATTCATTACACTACCACAGAAAAGGAAATGCTTACCGTGGTGTATGCTTTTGAAAAGTTTCGACCATATATTGTCTTATCCAAAAGCATAGTGTATACGGATCACTCGGCTTTAAAGTACCTTATGAACAAACAAGACGCTAAGCCGAGGTTGCTCTGGTGGGTTCTTCTCCTACAAGAATTTGATATCACCATTCGTGATAAAAAAGGAAGTGAGAACCTTGTGGCGGATCATTTATCTAGACTTGAGAATCCTAATAAGGATGTGTTAGAAAACAAAGACATAAATGAACATTTTCCTTTAGAAACTCTTGGAGTTATTTCTAGTAAAAGTACCCCATGGTTTGCGGACTATGCAAATTACCATGCGAGGAATTTTATCATAAAAGGAATGACAACTCAACAAAAGAGGAAATTTTTCAAGGATGTTAAACATTATTTCTGGGATGATCCCTATCCTTTTCGTACTTGTGTGGATCAAATCATTCAAAGATGTGTGCATGGGCAAGAAGCTTTTGAAATCCTCAAAGCTTGTCATGAAGGACCCACCGGGGGCCATCATAGTGCCAATCTCACCGCTCAAAAAGTATTTGATGCCGGTTTCTTTTGGCCTACCATATATCGAGATGCCCATTCAATGATCAAATCTTGTGATACGTGTTAAAGACAAGGTAAAATTTTGCAACGAGATGAGATGCCTCAAAACTCTATTCAAGTTTGTGAAATCTTCGATGTATGGGGTATTGATTTCATGGGACCATTTCCGTCTTCACATGGGAATAAATACATCCTCATAGCCGTTGATTATCTTTCAAAATGGGTTGAAGCAAAGGCGCTCCCCACAAATGATGCTAGAGTTGTAGTTAAGTTTTTGAAATCCCTTTTTGCCCGATTCGGAACACCTAGAGCTATCATAAGCGATCGTGGGACCTATTTTTGTAATGACCAGTTTGCTAAAGTAATGTCTAAGTATGGGGTCACTCATCGTCTAGCTACCGCTTATCACCCTCAAACGAGCGGTCAAGTGGAGGTGTCCAATCGAGGTTTAAAACGTATTCTTGAAAGGACGGTTGGAGAAAACCGTGCCTCGTGGTCCGACAAACTAGATGACGCTTTATGGGCATTTCGTACCGCTTTTAAGACACCAATTGGTTGTAAACTCTTACATGTTGTGTACGGATTAGTCTTCCATTTTACCTATTAAATTAGAAAAATAAAAGCATATTGGGCTTTGTAACATGCTAAATTTCGATCTTAACACCGCGGTGTGATCACATAAGCTTCAACTTAATGAAGAACTTAATGAGGCGTCGTGATCAAGCTTATGTAGAAAATTTCTTTGATTTTATAAAGATGTGGAGAAGAAAGCTTCACTACTCAAAGATCAAAAAACCGATTTTCAATGTTGTGGTGATCGAGTTTTACTCTTCAACTTCTCGTTCTAAAGATATTTCTCCGGGAAAGCTTAAAACTCCTGTTGTCAGGGCCCTTTCACCATCACCAAAGTTTTCCATACGGAAAACCATTGAGTTATTTCAAAAGCCGATGGTCCAAAACTTTTAAGGTGATAATGGTCATCGTGTGAAGCTTACTTACGGTAGAGGATCTTACCACCAAGGTAGTCCAGGATCTTCCACTTTCTTCAAGGGACGAATGAAATTCGGGGATCGAGTCAAAGCATGTGACTCGGTACCAAAACAGAATGCTCGTAGGAGGACCCATGCTTATCATTCTATCTTTCTTTTCTTATTTCTATTGTGATGTGGGGACGGACTTTGTGTACTCTTCCGATTCTTGTTGTTTGTACTTGTGATTGTTTGCAGGATTAACCCAAAATTTTCTGAAGACTCTCGTGTTCGGTGTTTTGTCCCGGTCCACTCGAGCTTCCTAGCCTTTGCTTGCCATTAGTTTGGGGAAATCCGATATCCTAAGATTATTATCGACTAACATTTATCTTTTAGCACACTTGATAAACGGCTTAAGATTTTTGTTTGATACTTTCTTCATGCTTAGATTATGCTTTCGACTTTTTGAGTTCTAGTATGGGGTTTTTAAGTCTTAGGCTAGGAAACATTGAGGACAATGTTTAGTTTTAGTATGGGGTAGTATATCTTCGATATGATCTTACCTACCTTTGCCCGTTGTTCTCACGTACCCCGTTTTCCCACCAAAATTTTAAAAAATATGAAAATTTTAAAAAATTTCAAAAATAAAATAAGTGTTTTGTCACAATTTTGACTTTCCTACTGGGTAGAATAAGAATAAATTTTGACCCGATCGAGCGTGTTGAGCTCTAGCTTGTTCCTCAACTTTTAGGCTAAGCGTTCGCGATTTTCGCGAAGGACGAAAAATGATAGTGTTAATTATGAGTGGGATGCTAAACAAGGATTATTTGGAAATCCTAAGAGCTCATGTATGTAATTTGTGGCTTTTTCTCCCATAAGCTCTTAACCGGACTAATATACGTGCTGTTTTTGGAGATTAAACTTAAATCAACAATTTTTATGTAGTATATAGCAAAAATTTTAGTCTTAGTTCAAACTTATACTTGAATTTTTCAAAAAGAAGTCTTCTATATATATATATATATATATATATATATATATATATATATATATATATATATATATATATATATATATATATATATATATATATATAATATATATAAACTGTGGGCTGATTAAAAGTTTATACCTCTTTCGGGGGCTCACAAACCGATTATGGTAGTACTTCTTAAGAAGCCATAGTAAGAATAAAATCCTGAGACTGATAAAGTTTTTGCTGCATCTTGCCGGCTCACAACCGATGTTGCCTTCTAAAAGGTTGAGGGTTACAATTGCATAAATGTTATGTTTAATATTAAGTTTGAATTAATAAATAGATTTCTTTTTGTTAAATTCAAATATGCTTTTGAACTTTGACTATTCTATTTTAAAGCTATGTATATACGGGAAACCTAAGGTCCGTGAGTCCCGATACTAGTCTCTGTGGGGTGTCAAAAGCCTGGTCACTTAGCCGCAAGGTTGGGATGTGCCGAGACGAAAGTCGCTACATGGGATGATCTCGCCTTCAAACTCATTATTCTTGGGTGGAACATGAAGCATAGTATTTTGCAAAACGTTGATTCATGGTTGAAATTCAAAATAGCACATTCACCTAAGATATAATAATTTTCAGGAGTGAAAGTTCACAAATTGCAAATATGAGTAGTGTTAGCATCTTAACTGATATTTAGCGGTGATTTCGTTTTAAGCTTGGTTTGGAGCAAGTGAAAAGTCGGGAACGATGAATTTATCCTTTTTGGGGCATTATCGGATCGAAATGCATCTTGTTCTATGATCCCTAACAGTTATGGAAATAACGAAAGTCAGAATATTCTAGGTAAAAAAATGGAAAAAGTTTTGAAAAATGGGAAAATGGGGTGTTTTAAAGCTTGTGATTTCTTAACTCTCCCAACAAAAGTCTTTGCTACTTTTTAAAGATTTAGTTTGGGGAAGTTTTGAGGTATTCTGGTTTAGAGCATCATATAATATTGCGTGAGGACACGGCAATCACTTAGTTTGGGGAATTTTGATATGTGAGAAATCACATATCCTTTCTATATCAAAAATGACCCTTAAATGATCAAAATGTGCAAAAATATGCTTGTATTTGTGTATTTTGTTGTTTGTGAATGTGTAGGTACGGATAATGCAAATATCACAAGAAAACGGTCAAAAACCGGACAAACACGAACACGAGAATGGAAAGAGTGCACAAGAGCCGGGAGTTTGATAGCAAAAAGGTCAAATAGTCAACCATGGTCAACAATGGTCAACCCACAAAATGCCAAAAAAAAAAACACCCTCTCAAGAATACCCAAATGTAGACTTAATATTAAAACAATTTCACCAAAAGTCCCTAAAACCCTAACCCATTATCTCCCTTTTTATTAAAGAGATTACGGCTCGTTATCCCTTATAACTAAACCCTATTTAACCGTTTGGCCCAAAACATCCGGCCTATTCCTAATTATTAAAACCCCGGGCCCAAGTCAAACCCCCAAAACTCATGCGTGTCAAACAAAGTTTAAATACAAAAGAAATGGCGCCAAAACCCTTACACTGTTCAACCATCATCCTAACTAACCCAACCCCTTAACCTGAGTTCTAACAGCCTAAGCTGTCAACATCACTCACATAACCAACCTCACCCCGCTCCCTTTGGCTACGTGGCACCTTATGGTTGGTCAATTTAGTGATCCGTGTGCTCTAAACCACATCCAACGATCAAGAATGATTAAGATTATGATCCAAGGGCTCTAATCTCTCCTGATGACTCACTCAAGTCTCTCTCTCTCATCAACAAGCACACTTGAAGGTCAAGACACCTCCTCATTTAGCTATAAATACCCCTTTAGTTCTCTCATTTTGAGAGGTAGATTTTTAGTATCGAATTTATGTAAAATTTCTTTCTCAATTGTAATTTTCAATTTCCATTTCCAGTTTTTACTTTACCAAGCTTTTGTAATCTTCAATTTTCATAAATCAATAAAAATTCAAAAATATTGTCATTCATTTCCTTGCTCAATTCACTTCAATCATGTTCTCTATTCATCATAAGCTTGTTATAAGCTCATATTAAGCTCATCTAAGTCTCTAAGCTTAGAATGAACTCAATTCAATCATTAACTTTACTTTAATCTAAAATCAGTTTAAATACCTTATGTTATGGTTGGATTTGGTTGCTTTGGATGATAAGCTTACTTTGGAAGAGCTTATAGGACTTTACTAGCTTATCCTTGTGATAAGCTAGAGCTGTTGATTAGCTCCTCGAGCATATTTGCCTTGTTTGTACAAGGGCTTATTGTAAGTTCAATTTTCCTTTAAGTTTTAGCTTAATATTGAATCTGTTTAAGTTTTAGCATAATGTTAATCATAGTTGTTAAATCTGATTTAAATGTTTAAATGTTGTTATTAGATGATAATTAGTGAGTTTGAATATCTGGATTTGAAGTTTATGGATTAAAATCATGATTTGCTTTGATAATTGTTGAGATAATTTAGTTAAAGGAGTGTTTGGATTAGTATAATTTGACCTCTAAAAGTCAAATTTAGTTATTCTAATTGCTTGAATCAGTTTCATAATCATTTAAAATTAGTTTTCAAGAAAGTTTCATGGATTAGAATTATAATTGGAGAAATTTGTGGTTTGATTTGAAGTCTGTGCATCAGGGGATGTGTAGATCAGGTTGTTTAAAGGCTTTTTAGGATCCAAGTTGTTTTAAGCTTTGATTATGTTCTAATCTGGTTTACTTGTGTTCAAATAATGTGCAATAGTTTTGTTTGACTTTTTAAAGTCTTAATGTGCAAATTTTGATCCATTTTAAACTTAGTACTGGTAGGTTTAAGAAGGTTCTGTTAGAGTAAATTAACAGTCTCTTATTCATAGATTTAGGCTAGTTTTAAGTAGTTTAGGCTTATTAAAATCAGTAAGTCATTAGTTCATAAGTTAGTAATCATAGTTTTCAAAATTCAGCTTATTCAGTTAGCTTAATCTAATCTTAAAAATCATCAGAAACCTGAGAAAAACCAAAAATGTACTCAGAACATGCTAAGTACATAAGCAGTTTTTACTTAGCTTTTTAATTGGTCAATTGAGTTTCAAAATAATTTTAAAAAGCTGTTCAAAGTAGCTTTTTTGTCAGGTTTTAAGGTGGTATAGCTTAATAAGCCATAAGGATCTTATAGCTTATTGAAAAATAAGCTCAAAGATACCCTTAGGGCCTGTTTGGTTCTCAGTTTTTCATTTAGTGCTTATTTGAAATTTTAGCTTATTTCCTCTAGCATTAGCTTAGTCTTAGTTTTTAATAGCTTATTAGGTTTATACTTAGTTAATATTAGCTTAATAGGGTCAGGTTTAGTTTGCTTAGCTTTTTCATATAAAAACTAAAAACATATATAAACAGCATAAGTAGTCTTTTCATGTAGCTTTTTCTATGCTTATTTGAATTTCAAAATAGTTTCTAATTTCTGTTTTAAGTAGAGTTTAAGCCAAGCTTCAAGTAGATATAGGGCTTATTGCCATAAGATTCCAATAGCTTAGTTAAAATTAAGCTTAAAAAGTGCCATTTGGTCTATTTGGTAGCTGTAGTAAGCATAGGAGCTAAATTAATAATCTCAGCTTATGAATTGCTTCTTTTTAGTTAAGTTTAGCTTATTAGGATAGTATTAGTCTAAGAATAGCTTATTCAGTCCTTGTTATAGCTTATTTCAGTTTCTAGCTTATTTAGTTTTGTTTCAAAGTAAAAAAAATAGCTAAGTGTAGATTGTCTGAATTTTAAGCTTTTTCTAGCTTATTAGTGACTTTTAGAAAAGTTGTTTTCACAAAATCAACTTATTAAAAGCTGTTTTTCAACTTTGCTTTTTTAAACTTTTTCAAAAAAAAGGGAAGATGGAAGTCGGGGGTGAGCAAGGCTCGAACCCCCGACCTCAACATCCTCACCTTTTATAACACAACACACAACACACTCAACCAACGCGCCCTGGGGACTTTTTCATTCTATCTTTGCAAAATTAATTTCTTATACACATTTGAGCTCTTTTAGTAAAATAAGCTGTTTAGGCTTATTTCGCAGCTTATTCTATAAGCTGTGTTTCCAAGCTTATTTTTCCTAGATTCCTCATTGTTCAAGCTATTTTTCGTAATTTTTTCAGGATTTTTACAATTAGTTTAGTATTTTTAAACATTTAATATTGTTAAAATCATTTTTAATTCATAAAAAATTATAAAAAAGTCAAAAAAATATAATTCTTTTTTAGAAAATTTTCTTTTATCATATAGTCTCTAGGAAAATTAGTTTTGCTTCCGTAGGGTTTAAATTGCAAAATTTCATTTTTTAAAGAACGGGATTCATTCCCTTTCACATTTTTAGTGTTTTCAAGCCCGTATCACCTTCGTTTTTGGTTTAGTTTTCTTTGCCTTAGATTTTTAGTCAATTAAGTCTTACAAAAACCAAAAAGATCATTTTAGGCTTAATTTTGATAATTTAGGGTTTTTAGGTCCCGTTTAGGATTCCCGTTTTGCGTTTTTAGTTAGAATTTACTTTCCCGTATTGATTTTTCGTAGTTAGGTTTAATTGTCCCTTAATTTGCTCACTATTAGGATATTAGAAAACAAATCATCTTTGATCCAATTCAAGTCATTGTCCAAATAACAAACGTGGTCTCAATTTCATAAATCTTTGGGAAAACGACCCGGTAATCACTTACCGGTTTCTTACGTGTGGTATTTTTGTAAGGATTTTTGCTCTAAATCTTTGTCCTCAAGGATTTTTAGTAATTTTCTTTATACTTATATATTTTACGTATATTATATTATATATTGATTTTCAACGATCACACAACATTCACATACTTTAACAAAGATAATAGTGGGTACATAAACCTTTAATAGACCTCTTTTGTCATTAAAGAAAAATAATTTTTTAATCTTTAACGGGATTCTCTGTTGTCAGGTACAGTACTATAGAATAATTAGAGCATGCTCTCCGCGAATATGGAATGAACGATTATAGGGATATAAAGGAGGTTATTTTTTATCATGTAAGTAACTCAAAACATATATAACCTATGTTGCAAGAAAATACACGGTATGCATCTCAAAACACTTTATGGCGAACAATCAGAAATAATTATTTTGTCATGTATCATTACGAAAGCTCTATTATATGACTAAGGAGAAGTTTGATACGTAAAACACGTTTATTTAACATGTTTTCCTATAATCAAACGTTTGATTGTTTGACCCAATAGTGATGAAGCACTACTGAAATAAATCCATATATAGTTTAAAGAGTCAAAATGGAGCCTCTACCTGAATCTATATAAACTTTACAAGATGGTCGCATTTACTATGACGAGTTTGTGGCGATGTTGACAACAATAACCTAATCAGACACAATGAATCCTAAGGAAAGAAGACAATCATTGGTAGCAAATTAAAATGATCGCAGTGTATAACGAGTTGTTGTTACATGAAATACATGTGGTTTTCACATATTATGTCCAAGTGAAGAACTGAGGATGATTGTGGCAACTAGAGTTCAATATCGTCTCGAGGGAACTACACTAGAGGGAACAAAAAATGGTGGGGATATTGGGTTCTTAAAAGAAACTTTGTATTTGTTGTTTTTGAATATTATATATTGGACAACAATTGCAATGAGTATGAAAGGGCCTTTGCCTCATTTTCAAACCACTTATAAAAGGGTTATGTAGTCTTGGTTAGGTTATTTTAGAAAATATGGCGCAAAGAACACAAATCTTGTATTGAGGGTTCTCATATTAGGCTTTTCCATTGGTGATCACAGGGTCATATTTGACATTTTAAGTATCAAGTTTGCATATATATACTATCATTAACACATGACTTATTATTCTCTTCAAAATAATAGGGCAACCTATTTACGTTTTCTGTTAGTTTATTCACACGCGTGCCCTTCAAAAAAATTATTCACACACGTAACTCCTTAATGAATAATTTCTTTCTAGATACCCGTGATTCCATGGGTTTATAAAATAAATCCCATGTTTGTTTCATTTGCTATGACAATAAACAAAAGTTGGGTTGATCACTCTTAAAGGTTGGTTTTTTATCTTTCACGTCTAGTTTTTTTTTATGTATCGTCTTCTCCAACTTTGATAGTCTTGAAAAGTAAAGTTCCAACTGTTTATCGTATCACTGACACATTACTTATTATTCCTTTTAAAAATACGAGATCATGTAAGTGGGAGATTAGGATTACTATAGGGTTGAGAATTGGAAATACTTTTATCAACAACTTACTTTTAGTTTGATTTTTTATTTTTATTTTTATTTTTAGGCGTTCACGGAATGAACATGGATTACTCAAGTGTTTACGTTGATTTGCATACATTTACTCTTCAAGACTGCCTCTCAGTTTGAGAAGACGACACGTTTATTATTTTAATAGTTACAAACTGAATTGTCTATCGTATTTTGATTTATGGTTTTGATTATAATCACACAGTTTTGTTATTTAATAATGTGTTTTATTCAATTTTGATTCAATTATAATAGAATTTGATTTGAGTGTTTTTCAGTTTAGTTTTGTTGTAGCAAAACCATTGAAAAAAATTAGGGGAAAATTAATTGAAGAACTTTGTGTGTTCTACATATTGAATTGTTTAGGGGCCAACAAGAGAAGCTGCACATTCTCTAAATAAAAATAAGGCAAAACTGATTTATTGAATTAGGGATAATCTTTGCTTATGAATGTGCATTTTAAAAAATCAAAGTTTAGCGTTATATGAAAATAGTTGACAATGATGGTTGTATGATTAGGCGGGGAAAATGATTGGTCAATTCACTAAACAAAGATGAAACTCTTGTGAGAAAGAAGATGGAAACATGTGAATCGGTTGCGAAAGCATCCATCGAGTGAAGTAAGATCATTAGTGAAACATCGTGCGAGGTTAGTCAATTTGGGACATAAAAGTTGTGGAAAACTTACGTATAATTCTTTTTTGTTATAAGAAATGGAAGGAATTGATGGATGAGTGGGTTGGTTTAAATAATACGAACAATGATCATCAACGTGCTTCTTCTCTAAATTGTAACATTTATAAGATGGGTAAGGTCGGGTTGATCTACAACACTTTTGACCAATTTTTTAAAATTACAAAAAAAAATGTTTCAGCAATAGAACTTTTTGGTAGTGAATCTATTTAAATTTGGAAATTAGGTTAAAAGATTAGAGAAAGAATAGAAAGAAATATGATATTAAGAAAGAGAATGTCAATCTCAATGACGAAAGAATAGAAAAAATACAGTGAATAACTTGATTCAAAGGACAAGTATAAGAATCACAACTTTATAATGAAGTGAATTAGGAGATACTTATTGTACTATCAGACCCTTAAAAGCTATCAAGTTATGCCTTTTTACAATTGTTGTCCATTGTAATGCTTTTTTTTGTTAAAAAATTTCAAGCTTTAGTTTACTCCCATGAAAAAGTTGATGATATTGATAAAAGATTTGGAAAGACTAACAAAATCAGTGAAGAGAGGCTCAAGCAAGCTTTGGACGCAGAGACATGCAGTTATGGATGGCTATCTAAATGTATGAGCCAATTAATTTAGTTGTATATTCTTATGTGTTATAGAATTTTGGGATTGGGATTGCTAAAATGGGGTGTTTAGGATTGCTCACAAGTTAGCTCACAAAATTTCTCACAAATCTATGTCTTCTTTGTTGTAATTCTTTATTGTTAAGTTTGTTATATATGTTGTAGAATCCTCATATCATTTTCTATACGTCTTACATATTAAGTAGTTGCCTATTTTCTTTTTCAGATGTCAGATTCCATTATGTTGAATCGTTACAAACAAGGAAAGGTGTGTATGAGTAAAGGTGTTCATCTTGCATTGTTGTTTCACCATGTATAAGCTAGACCATGGGGACTTGCATTAAATAGTATATTCTTAGTCATAATTGAATATGGATTAACGTCTTGGTAGGGTAACGTTTCAGAATAAGTTATTCTTGATGTGGGTCAAAAAGGGTCTAGAATTAACATATTCAAAAATTCATGATCGTTTTAAAGGTTTTTAGGTTTTTAGTGAGGGTAAAAAACCCTGTAATCCCAAAATAAACAGATTGACAACCGAGATGGTACAACCAGTAACTCCATTTTGATAAGATTGAGTATTGGTTTATATGGTTCTCTAAAGTGTGTATGTATTATCGCTTGTGCCACAGGTCAAGTGCGTTAAATGTAACACCCCTATTTTTACAATATAGCAGCAGAAGCTAATCTGGGGTATTACTTCAAGGTACAATAGTCATAATCATAGAAAACGAATCAAAAAGTGGTCATTTATTGAAAAATTTAGTTTCATTCATTATTTCATCAGAGGTTTTCACAAAAGAGAGGTCACAAAAGCTAAAACACAAGTTTGAAATGATAAAGTTTTGCCTTCTTCAATGTCTTCGCCACTTTTTTTTTCCGTCCATAAGTTGCTAATTACATGAGATAAAAACAAGATAAAAAGTTCAACAAAGGTTGAGTGAAAGTTCATAGGTTTAAGTTAAATGTTTGAATGCAAATTCAATATTGGGTTACATTGTTATACACCCGTTATTTTGTAAAACAATTATTATTGCCATTAGCTCATGAATCTGAAACCTTGGGATATATAATAATCACACGTTATAGCCCCAACGGGTGCCTTTGCCAAAAACCTCCCCGCAGTTATATTTAATGATGTGCAATTGGGTTATCGATATCTACTGGTACACCAAGGGGAGTCCAACCCAACATAGTTCTATTCACAACATTCGCGCTCACCCGTAGAGTAATTTCGGTTCATGATATTGGGGACTTAAAGGCAAAATAGTTACTTAGGAAATAATAAATCAGGATATCATACAGAAATAATTGCATTCAGGTTTATAGCATGTATCCCCCTCGCGGGTTTATAAAACATTTGAAAGATTGAAATGCGAGGCTATGAACTCACCTTAACAGTATAGGGAAATTTGAATTGATAGAAAAATGTATATGAAATGGAAAGTATAGTAAGGCTTAGTCACAAGAAACCTGGGGTTAAATATGTCAAGTCTTAGTTGATTGGTATGTTTAAAACTTTATAAAAGTATAAATGTATATCTTTTGAATGAATTATTATGGAGTATTGAATTCATAGTTCGGGAACATAATTAGAGGTCATTCAGTTAAACGTTTGAGGAGCCTAAGGCACTTTAAATCATAAACCATAACAACTCAAAGTTCAAAATGTTAATCAGATGAAACCCCTTAATATGAAGCTCCCTAGTATTGTGATACGATATAGATTCGGGACAGGATTTTTCTAAAGCATCGATGTTGAATTTTATTAATAGTATAACATAATCGGTTTAAAGATTTTGGCTCAATAACTGGAAATGATTAAGCACCATCATAGTGTTAATTTAAAGTTATGGCTTATAAATTTTTGATCACATTTCTACACTTTTTCAAAATGTTACATTTTAGACCCTTAAGAATGAAAAATGGCAAAATATACCCTTGGAGTTTTCACTTTTACAAGTTTGGTCCTTCTAGTTTAAAAGATGTACAAAGTAAACCTTGTATTTTGGAAAGTGACATAATAGACCCCTATAGTTATAACTTTGATAAAATGACATTTTTCAGTCCCTTTAGTTATAAGTTTCAGGAAAGTTACGATATATACCCTTTTGCATGAAAAATGTATCAGTTTTTTTTAGTCCCAAAACATAATTAATGGATATTTTTCAATACGAAAAGTAATTTACAGGTTAAAGCTTATTAATATAAGCTCAAATATGAAGGTTTAACATAACAAAAGTTCAAAATAATGATTCGTTAAGCTAGAAATCAAAACGGGTCGAATTAGGGTTTTAAAATGAAAACGCGCGGGTTTTAAGTTTAAATTCTTTCAAGACTTAATAAAGTACTTATTATAATGTTAGATAAGCTTATTAGGATAGATTATAACAATAGTTTACAAGTTTAGCTTATAGATTAAGCAAAAACATGAAATTAGGGTTTCATGAGCTCGGTTTGGATCAAAAAGGGAAAACGCATGGGTTTTTGAGTTCAAAGCTTTTAACAATGGTTTAAGCATGATTATATGAACATTATAAGAGTATGGAAACAGAATGTGAGCTTATGGAACCTGGTTTTGAGCTTATAGCTTGGAAACGGGTCGAAATGGGGACTTTTAGCTTCGTACGCCTAGAATAACAACTCCGGGGCTTCAAGACTTGGTTTCTTCACTTGTATTCTTCTCTTGGGACTTCTTAGGACTTATCTTGATATTATTGATCAGATCTTGGACTCCATTGATGGTTAGAAAGAAAGAATTGAGGTGTGAGTTGAAATGAAAGGGTTTTACCCCTTTATATAGGTGCGGACCACCTTGGAGGCCAAGAAAACTTGGTGGTTAAGGCTTGGAGCTGGAGTATATGATTCATGGAAGCTACAAGGTGATTTGGAAGAGCTATGGGATGAGTTAGCAAAGCTAGGACTAGGTTTTAGGTGTTGTTTTGCTCTTGTGGTGTCGCGGCTAAGAAATGAGGAGAAAGGAGGTGACAAAGCAACTTGGGGACCAAGTATTGATTTGAGGTGCTTGTAAGCAGCTTGGAGATGAATTTAGTGAGTCATGGAGGTGTGTGGTTGCTTGGTTGGTTTTCAAAATAGGCAAAAAGGATGGAAAAGGAGTATCGGGTTTAAACTAGTT